>APFE030983682.1:4058-83284 GCA_000404065.3 Pinus taeda
CCCCTACTACACAATCTACGCAACGAAGGGGGGCTTCTCCGCCCCTCTAACCCCCCATTTAACTACGTGGGCTAGTCGTGGAAAGAATATAACACAACCCAACAAAATATTTGGCATCCCATATTTAGTCAAAGTTTAGAGTGGCTATGGTTGTGTTTGGAAAGTGCAACAATTTGAATGTTGGATGGAATAGTTGAGGGTAAGCTTGTAATAATCGGTCCAGTAATGACGTAATCACATGGCATCATTTATTGTTGCGACCATTTGGCATTAAAATTTTGTTGTTACCATGAACACAGTAGATTCCCCTTGTACACAATCAGGTGTTTCCACAATGGTGATCATTGGAATGGGAAGGCGTGTTGCCAACCATTTGCACCAACCATTCGTTGTTGTCACGATTAGGAATGATTTTCGTTGTACGCAATCATAGGTTACCACAATGGCGGCCATTGGAATGGGAGGTTGAGTTGTCAACCATTTGGCATCAACTATTTCTTGGTGTCATTATCATGGGATATTCCCCTTGTACGGAGTCAGGAGTTGTCGCAACAGCGCCGCAACCAATCTAATTGATTTGGGGCAACCCTGATTTTCCATCATAATAATTCAAAGTTTGTTTACATGCAACTTTGTGCGCCCTTGGACCATTACACTCACTCCTTAAATTAATTGCCTTGAAAAGTATTGGTTACAGTTTATTAATTATCCTTGAATGCATATCATAATTTTGCATGATTATCAAGTTAACTTCATTGATTTGCAGGTTGTTCATATTATTTTCACAGTTTTGCAGGATTAGTTGTTGTTGTTTTCATATATGTCAGAAGGTGCTTCAATTCAAATCACTTTATCTTGTGGTTGAAGATGTTGATAATGGATAAATTCACAACAATTGAATGGTTTGTTTGGATATTTATACAATTTTATCCTTTAAATGAGGTTGGATTTATGAATTGGAAAAACACAAGATATCACAATTGCATTTTGCATATAACCATGTGTAAAGAAAAAATTAAATAATAATGATTGATATATAATCTATCTTGGTTGGCTTGTAACCAAGGGCATCTCACATAATTTGTTGTGTTGGGGGATTCTTTAAGAATTCAATCTCATTACAATTTTATTAGAGACTTGTATAAATTTTTCATGTGCTACTCATGGATAATGATTGAAGAATGTTCCTAGAAGTTTTTTTGCAAATTTCATCCTTGAAACTCCATTTATTCTTGCAAAGTAAGTATAAATTCCTAGACTAGTTGTGAAGTTGCTTAAGCTGGCAATGGGACTTTGTCTGAAGTTGATGTAGTGAAGTTCTAAACCCTAGCAACACGTTCAAAACCATAAGTGAAAAATCGTAGGTGTAAAATTTTTTATCACCTGGATTGAACCTCAGGCTGAAGGAAGGCAATGTCAGGGTAACCACAAACCACGCTTAGCCAAGTAGCTAGCCCTACAAGGCTGGGAGAGGGCTCTCTCCGTAAGGATCTCAGCCAAGATGACTGGATCAGAAAAAGGATTTTAGGCTAGGTATAGTAGCACAAAGTTTTGATTAGATTTTGAAAGGGGTTTTGCTAGATCAAGAGGAGCTGGATGGTTTCGGTCTAGGGAATTAGGTCAGAATTGCAGGTGTTCAATGGGGCAAGGTAGGCATAAGGTTTAGCACTCTATGGCTTGATGGGGTAAAATGTTTAATACTAGTGAGAAGCTAAGAAGATCATGTAAAATCCATGGATCCTTCCTAGATTGCAGAAAACATGAAATGGTGAATGTTTTCCCAAAGAAGAGCACTGATGTAATGAATTCTACCTATCAACTTGAAAGAATTCACTTAGAAGCAATGAAATTATTAACAAAGTATACAAAAAACGTTAACATATGATCACATAAGAAGAAACTGTACTAAAACTCCATACCACATGGATCCCATAAAAATAGCTGCAATTCTTATTAATCTCTTGCTAAACTGCTACAAAATGATGTACAATCAAGGTCTGAGCATCCAGTTGAGTCTAGCCCTTTACAATGAGAAAGAAGAAGAAGATATAGGCTTTGTTTCAACCTCCTTCAACCCTTAGGGGTCGAATCCCCACACAAGAAACAAGAATATAGGCATCTTAACAACTTGCCTCTAAAAAAGTGAAAAATTGATTCATTTGAGCTCAAATTGATTTCTAATGTAATGAATCTACCCTCTACTACTAGTTATCCATAATATTTACATTCCAAGTCATCATTTACAATGGTAAATCATCCTCCATGAGATAAAATCCATGAACGCAATAAAAAAATGGAAAAATAGCCATCCTGTGCAAAATCTGCCCTACGCGCAACGCCATTGGCCCAACACGTAGTGCCACGTTCAGGTCCCTTTTGGAAGCCTTCCTGGCATCCAAATTGAGCTCATGATATCTCATTGGAAAGGTATTCAAGTCTATTTTCGAAAATACCTAGAATTTCTACATTTGAGGCTAATTTAACCCCTCCAAACTTGATTCTTCCAAGACTGCTTCTGTGTGTCCAAAAAGTGGAAAAAAGGTCATTTTTAGGGCTTTTTTTACCTTTTGGTGGACCATTTCTACCAAAAAAACTTAGAAATCCATAGGGTGCATGTCCGCATCGCTATGAAGCCAAAAATGCAAACCATTTGTGCATTGGGTTCCCCTAGGAAAAGCGCAGTGTCAGTGGCGCTGCACATTTAGGCAGTTTTTTTGTGTGTAAAATTTCAAAATTTGCAAATGACAAAAATTCTTATAAACTTGCCCAAAATTGGTGAGAAGCACCATCATCAAGTTTCTTGATGAGCAAAGGAAGCTTCAACAAGAAACCTAAGCCTATCCTCCTCCTTTTTGCCTTTGAGAGCCCGCCTTAGCCTAGCTTTCATCTTTTTGACCGTCATGTTGCAAATTTTGTTTCGGGTCTTGTAATGGTAGGCCATGTGCCTAATCATTTGATTGTATCTATTGGCCTTCTGCAACAGCTTCTCAAGGTGAATTGACTCTCTCAAGCGAAGTTTCTCTATCATCTTCAATCTCCTTCTCAATAGGAGTCAAAGTGACCTATGCCTCTTTGTCACTTTGTCGTTTTACCTTGACCAGTTCCAGCTCCATGAGGACTTGTTTGTCACTCAATTGCTTGTTTTCTTGTTCCAAATATGTGATGACATACTTGGCCCTCTCCAAACTGTCCATCAAAGCTTGCACTTGAGCCTCCTTTTCTTGTATGATGATGTCTTTTATTGTTTCTTCATCCTGAGCCTCTAAGTCAATTATTTCCACTCCATGATGAGTATAATGTTGCTTCGGTTCGTCATGCTCTGTCATCATCAAAAATCTCCTCCGACATCTTTTCCTTCTCTTTGTGCACTTGCTGCACCTGTACCTGTTGTGGTGATGAAGAAGGTAAAGCCCCTTCCACATCCTATGGAGCAAGCATTTTTCGATGGGCTGATGAAGAAGGCAAGGTCCCTTCCACATCCCGTGGAGCAAACACTTGCCTATCGGCTACAAAAAATTTCCTTGTACCCCTCTGATATGTCATGTAAGTCCCAGGCATCTTAGTAGTTCTAACCTCTTTGGCCTCCTCACCTATTTTCACTTGAGCACTACTAGAAAGTCCCCTGCTTCTTGAGACATTGGTGGAGGAATTTGAGGACCCCTGAAGATGTCATGAGAAATAAATGTCTTCCAAGAGATGTTAAGGAGATTGAGATGATGAAGCACAATCATCTTGATTAGGAAATAATGATAGAGACTGCTCATTTGCTGAGGGTATGACTTCTTCTACACAAAATGGGCCATCTTCTCAATATTCCTGAATAAGAAATAAGGGAGGTTTAACATCCTCACCCTGGTAAAATGCATGAGGAGCTTGATGTGATAGGTGTACAAACTGGAAAATCTGCCCTCACAAGTGAAATATTTCATGATGATTTTCATCATGGGGACATAATTGTCTTCAAGAAATTTGAAAGGAAAAAGTATTTTCACCTCATTTTTGTAATAGGGTTTGATATAAGGCTCATAATAATGTTCATCCAGGTCCTAGGCCTTGTACCACTTCTCCCCTACATTTGGAATCCTGGTTGCATCTACAATGATGGAGGGTGAGACTATGAATGTTACCCTAGCAAGAGTCACCTTGTTGTCCTAAAGATGAGCTACAAAAATTTTGGTGAGCTCAGGGTGACGTTGAAATCTCTCTACTTGCTCATAGAACTCATAGCAGCCAAGATATCTGAAACATGTGACAGCCAACTGAGAGGCCTGCAACTCTCTAAGGTTTGATGGCTCTTCTCTGATAATTTTGCCTCCCTTGTGTGGTTTTCTCTGATGCCTAGCTCTATCTACTGAGGTGTCATTGCCTGTGTTTTCCTCCTCCTCATAGTCTCGGTCCTCTCTATCCATGTTTGCAAGGTTTGAGGTTGTACGAAGGGAATGAGTGAAAGTGTTTTAGGAGTGAGGGGATGGGAGATGACCTTATGGGCTAGAAAATGAATGAGGGAGTAGGAATCATAAAAATGAGAGGGAGGGCTTGGTTTGTTTGAGATATTGCCCTTTGGGAAGAGGGATAAAGAGATGTGGATGTTATGGAATAGGGATAAAGGGATAGGGAAAGATTTTAGAGTTGCAGTGATAGGTGATATGAGGAACAATGGGGGTTTTAGGGTTTAGGCATAACCAAGGGACATTTTTAAGGTTTCACATCTACCATGGGGATGATATTAAAAGTTTGAAATATAAACCAAAACTGTAGTAAGGGAGGTTAACTTACTTGCATGGAAGGGAAGAGAGGGCAATCTTGAATTTTCTTGAAGTTTTGAGGCCTTTTTGGCCCTTCTGCTCAACACGCAGCGTCGGTGCACAGACACGCAATGTCGGTTCCAGAAGTGTAGCGTAGTGTAAAATTACACTGGTAAATTCTCCAGACAGTAGCGCCAGGCCCAGACGCGTAGTGCCAAGCTCTCAACGCGCAACGCCAACCCTGCTTGCCTAAAACGCACATCGCTAGTCTACGTACGCACAATGCCACTCCACCACTGCTCCAGACGTGCAACGCCACCCTCTAGAAGCGCAATGCCACTTCTCCTTCGCCCAAAACTCACTCAACCTTTCCTCTTCTTCTCACTTTTTGACTTCTTGCTTGCCAAATGAGAATGATGAACTTGAAAATGAAATGTGAGGCCTTATAAAGGAGTAAATTTTGATTTTTCACTTGAAAAACCCACTTTCTAATGTTTCTTGACCTTTCTCAAAACTCTGTTTTTAATGCCTTTCCTTCTTTGTTTCCTTTCAAGTGGATAATGCTCAACTTGAACTAATTTTTGTAGTGTTTCTTTGTCTTGCAGCCAGGAGAGATGCTTTGGTGGAGATGGGATCATTTATTACATAAAGTGTCTTAAAATTACATAAGAAATACAAATTAACTCAAAATACTCTGTTTTCACCTCAAAAACATGTTTTTTGAGGTGAAAATTACATTAGGTTAAAAGATAATGATATAGTGACTATGACCTACAAACCATCATTATTGACTTATTTATCATCCTCGTACCCTTGCTGCCCTTTATTTACACTTTTAAATCATGCTCTTGATGTTGGAAATGAAACCCTAAGACCTAATGAAAACATGCCCTATGACCTAATGAAAGCATGACTGCAAATTGACCATGAAACCATAACTGAAGACAACCTGAAGAAAGGTTAACAAGTATACTCTATGAGGGAGAAATTAGGTTTTCTGAAGAGAAGACAACCATCAGTGGATCAGTTTGACATGACCTAATGAAATTATGTAAAAAATTTAGTATGGGACCCCTAGAATGACAATGCAAAGAGAAAATTTGATCCCTGATGGAAGTATGCAGATACTGACACTAACAAAATCCATGGTGCATTGTCTACAAGAAAATCCTAAGTGAAAAACCCTAGGTGCATTTTCAAGTAGAAAAACCTGAGTGCAAAACCATGGGTGCAACCCTATGCATTGTTAAGGATGATACCCCTAGAATTCTTCACATCTCGTGAACTAAAAATATTTATTTTTCTATTCATTTTTGAATTATGTTTAAAGTGATATTAACTAGTAAAATAACATTTGTAGAAAGAAATATTGATTCACCCCCACCCCTCTTGATATTTTCAACAGAAAGACAAAACTGAACTGTAATCAAAATGACATAACTGAAATGAATTGAACTGTTAGACACAAATGAACTGTAATAAAAATGACACATTTGAATTGTAATCACAATGTAATTCCATTAATAACATTGACTGAAAAATACATTGCTTACATACACGTTGTGTTGAGATATAAAAAAGGTACCAAAAAATAAAGTGAGCCCGTTTATAAAAAAAGAGATCATATAAATACATCAAAAAGGATTGACATAATTGTTGTTTATGCTGCTACGATCTATCACAAGAAATAATAATACCATAATAGGACTCCCACAATAATATAGCAATTCACAAGAACAATGCATTATTTAACATGCCACATATATTGATGCTTTTCAATGACAAATGTTGGAGCACATGATGACTCCTCCACATATCTTGCACATCTGCGTCCATTTGTTGTTGCTTAAATGATATATTAACAAAAGCCCTTTAGATGATCGATATGTTATGTTAAAGCTTTGAAATTGTGAAGCAATGTTTTTTGCTTGTTTGTGGAGGGGTTTCAAATTTTGTTTTCTGACTTGGTAAATTCCAATCATTTGATTGGTTATCAATTCTGAATTGGTTTAAGTGACAATGTTACTTGCACCATAATTCCTTACTAATCTTAGCCCATCAAATAGGGCAAGATAATAGGCTTCATTGTTGGTGGTTGCCCCTAGAATTTATCTATTATTTTGATAGACTTAACTTAGTGCTTCATTGTGAAGCACAAATATAGTTTGTCCCTGACCTAGGTTTGGATGGCACCAAACCTGAATGATCAATGTCCACTTTTGCACCATTTGCAAAACAAGAAAACAATTTAATGAAAAAAACAATTTAATGAAATATTGTTAGATTTTGTTCAAACAAGGTTGCAAGAACTCACTATTGCAGTGGCGACAACTCATTGTTATAGTGGCGGAAACTCACTGTTACAGTGGTGACAACTCCATGTTACAGTGGCAACAAATCCCTATTACGGTGGTGGCTATTCCCTATTACAGTGGCAACAACTCACTGTTATAATGGCGACAACTCCCTGTAACAATGAATTTCCGTTGATGTAACAAGAAGTTTCCACCACTAATAGTAAGTTGTAGCCATTGTGATAGTGAGTTGTTGCCATTGTAGCAGTGGGTTGTTTCCACTGTAGCAGTGAGTTGCAACCACTGTAATAAGGAGTCTCCCTGTTACCCACACACATTAGGATAATAGCCACTATAACAGTGAGTAATAAAACAACACCACTATCGTTTTATCAATAAACCAAAGCTAAAAAAATAACCACCTCATTTTTTTCATTCTAAGCTTGATAATATTTATCTTGGTAAATTAGAATATAGTGAAGATGAAGTGTGACCTTCCTTGAGGGAAACAAAGACCACAAATAGTAAAAAAGTAATGTTTATATTGCATGATTACCAAGTAGTGTCCTTTACATCTATAAACTTATTAGCAATAATTGTATATATATATATATATATATATATATATATATATATATATTTAAAAGAAACATAAAATATAATTGACATAACAAAATGGGGAATCATAATTCCCCTCTATAAAACTTGCCAAATGAAAATATTTATTCCCAACACAAGTAGACATGTTCTTATTTTTACCATTGTTGGGAATCCTTATATTCGTTAAGATCTTCGTCATTGAAGATGGGGTTGAGGGGAACCTTAAGACACACGAGGAAGTATTGTTTTTTACATTGAGTTATGTTTAATATCCTTTGGTGTTTTCACTAAAATATTAATGTTATAAACTGCTATACAAAGTATTTCAAACTTTTTATCCATTAGAAACAATTTATGAAGAACTTCTCGTTATTGGTGATCCATTTCCTCCATAGTATGTGCTATGAACAATTTGTTCAACAAAAAATCTTTGTGAGATTGAAGATTTTGGTAACCTTGGATTGAAGGAACCCGATGTTCAAAATCGAGTCCCCTAATTCTACTTCAACATGTTGACTGGAGAAATTACTCAAATACTGTTATATTTTGTTAGATTTAATTCAAACAATTTAATGAAATATTGTTAGATTTTGTTCAAACAAGGTTGTAGCAACTCATTGTTGCAGTGGCGATAACTCACTGTTGCAGTGGCCGCAACTCATTGCCACAGTGGCGAAAACTCACTGTTACAGTGATTGCAACTCACTGTTACAAATGCGACAACTCCCTGATACAGTGGCGGAAACTCATTGTTATAGGGAATTATCGTCACTGTAACAATGAGTTGTCACCACTGTAACAGTGAGTTGAAACCATTGTAACAATGAGTCTCCTTGTTACCCATGCACATTAGGATGATAGCCACTATAACAGTGAGTAATAGAACAACACCACTATCATTTTATCAATAAACCAAAGTTAAAAAAATAGCCACCTCATTTTTTTCATTCTAAGCTTGATGGTATTTATATTGGTAAAGTAGAATATAGTGAAGATGAAGTGTGACCTTCCTTGAGGGAAACAAAGACCACAAAGAGTAAAAAACTAATGTTTATCTTCCATGATTATCACGTAGTGTCCTTTACATATATAACCTTAATATTAATATTGTGTATATATATTTTTAAAAGAAACATAAAATGTAATTGACATAACAAAAAGGGAAATCATAATTCCCCTCTATAAAAGTGGCCAAATGAAAACATTTATTCTCAACACAAGTAGACATGTTCTTATTTTTACATTGTTGGGAATCCTTATATTACTGAAGATCTTCACCAATGAAGATGGGGCTGGGGGTATCTTTAGATACATGAAGAAATATTATTTTTTACATTGAGTTATGCTTATTATCCTTTGGGGTTTTCACTAAAATATTAATGTTATAAATTGCTATGCAAACCATTTCAAACTTTTTATCCATTAGAAACAATTTATGAAGAATTTCTCGTTATTGATGATCGTTTTCCTCCATAGTATGTGCTATGAACAATTTGTTCAACAAAAAAGCTTTCTGATATTTAAAATTTTGGTAACCTTGGATTGAGGGAACCCGATGTTCAAAATCGAGTCCCCAAATTCTACTTCAGCAAGTTAATTGGAGAAATTACTAATTTAATACCTAACCGATTTCTTAGTATGGGAAATGTCTTCCTTGACAACAGTATAGAAATAATAGTGTTAATTAGATGTCACATTCATGGCATCACAATCATACATGATGCAATAAGGGATATTCTAGTGTATAGGATTGCTGGGAGATTTTTTGGTCACTTGTTTGAGCTTGCATTTGTTGGGATCATAGTTCATTGCTATAGTTCATCATTTCAATTTGAGTTCATTAGATAAGAGCTACAGATAGCTAGCCAATTAGAGAGGAAAAATTGAAAGATGCCTCTTAGATTGACACATGAATTTCCCTAATTGTAGTTTGCATTTTCCTACCCAAGTTTGATGTTGAGCCAAACTAGATGACAATACAATGAAATGTAATAAACCAACAATAAAGTTAAAGTAAACTAGATGAAACAAAGTTGGAATAAATACCAAAGAATTCATGAAGACCGTCATTCTTTATTCCTCTATGCATAATTTTGTGCTTGATGAATGAACTATTTAAGCATATGCCACTTTTTGAGGCCTTACAGTTCATGTGATGGGATTAATGGTCAAAACATACCATCTAAGAATCAAATGGAAGGCATATGCAACAAAATCTCGCATTTTAAACACCATCCAAAAACCTTGTTTATTGCACGATGTAGTCCACATGGACATGTCGTCTCTTTTAGTTTGGGGCTTGTGACACCTCATTTGATAAAGTTATGGCTACTATGTTATTGTAATTATAGAATTTAATTAAAAGCTAATAATAATTGAGTCAAGTTGTGCTGCCAGTGTAGGGGCAATGTTGCAACGATGTAAGTGTGCGTTTGCAAACATTTACATGGATAAATTAAAATAAATAAATAAAATATCCCTATGATTTCGAATTAGATTTACTATATTGTAATTTTTTGTTTAATAATAAAATTACAAACAATGTTTTCCAACAAATTAAAAACAACGATGACAAACGAGTTACCACAATGGTGACTAGTGAGTTGTCATAATGGGGACCTAGACAAATGTCATTGTGGCAAATCATTGGTCATCATTGCGGCAACTCACCGGTCACCATTGCGGCAACTGGCTTGTCACTGTTGCGGAAACTCCTTGGAACAACATCCCAAAGAAAAAATAATGCATATAATTGCAGATAATTTGTAGAAAATGCATATAATTTGTAAAAATGCAGTAAATTTACCTTTGCAAATGCTAAACCTATCTCGCTCTGTAGAGGAGAAATGCACATGGCAAATTTATGAAAATAGTAGGCAAAAGCTTCGGGGCATCGGATCAATGACAAAACCTTTGAAATTCTACACCATTAGCTTACTCCGATGGAAATTGGGTTTCCTCTTTGAATATGGCAACAAATCAACGCGCAGTTTCCTCTCCCTCTGAAAATGGCAACCCCAACGAGTTCCTGAAAATGGAGAATGACAAGCGAGTTCCTAAAAAAGGAGAATGGTAGACGAGTTGTTCCTAAAAATGGCAAGCAAGGGATTTGTGTTGCATGAGAACGACAAGTAAGATGTTCCTGAAAATGGAAAATGGTAAGTGATTTCCTGAATGGTGCTCAACATAATGAATGGGCTTTCAAGTTCCTGAATGGCGCTCGATAGAATGAAAATGAGAATGGAGCTTTGGGATAAAGGACTCGGCAACAAAATCCATCCAAAGCTCTGGGCCTTGTTTGTCCTCCCACGCGTGGCAAATTTTTCTAAAATTTGACTGTACGCTCCCATAAATTTTGCATTCAAATTTCAAATTGACGCCACCACCTAGAAACTTCTCCCTTACTCGGTATACATTCAGTGGGTGGCCATTGATGAACATATGTAAGTTTTCACTTCGGCGAGTTGGCACCAAATGGGCTAGAAAACGGAAGTGAACAAAACAATGACGCCAACATCGATGTGGATGAAGAAGGAGACGGAGAAGTCCGCAGACAAAGAAGCCAACGGTGACGTAGAATGAGTTGGGAGTTTGTGTCTGGAGATAGAAGGGACCCACATCATGAAGAGGTCATTGGAAGAGCCTCACCAGCGACGAGGGGGAAAGAAACATGAAGGGTGTTTTGTCGACCTGACTCCAAAAATAACAGTGCCCATGATGTGACATTTTAATGTGATGTGGCAGCAGTCGCACTTCTCCCTTCTTGAAGATGAAGTGCATAAGGACTCTCGCCTATTCGCCCTGAATTCAAGCTTCACTTCTCTTCTTTCAGTGATGACGATGGTGTGAGTAAAGGTGCCAGAGAAAGAAAAATTGAGGTCCAACTTTTGACTTATTCTTCTGCAAACAAGTTTTCGTGTGCAGGAAGACGAGACAAGTATGAGAGTACTTATAGCATGGTCATCCCCAAACTTTCCAGACACCATATTCATTGGTACAATCAAAATATTTTCAATTCTAGAGGAGAAAATGCAATTAAGTTGTCTAAGGTTTATAGTAGGGTGGTTTACTACAATGCACAATTACCTATTATAGGTGGACAAATAAGGCAATTAATTGAGAACGCCAATTTCAAACTAGAAGATACTTTTGAAGATAGTTTGGTTCATGGGGGGATGGGGGCGGGTAATTAGCAGAGGATTTAGTAGTATAATTGGGAAATTTGATTTCAATTTTGTTGCAAAAATGTCAATTGACATGAACCATTTTAGTTGTGGTCAATTTTTTTTAGAACTTAGCCATGTTGTACTAAATGTTTTGGATCAACTCTGTGTTTTACGAACATACTTGAGCTCACAATTAAGAAACATATTAGTGGATGATCAATAAAATATTTATTATGGCATAACGGGGCAAATAGGGAGTGCACTATGGATTTATTTAAGCAAGCTAAGTTTGGGTATTATGAGTACCAATACAACTTCTCTTCCAGTTGTTGATGCCACTACTCTTGCAACCTTTGTTGGTATTAAAGTTGTTACAATCAATAATAATAACAATAATACAATTTTAGAGGTAAAGACAAGCTTCTATTGTGATATGATCCAGAAGGCATCACTGCATATTTTGAAAAGAGACCCCTGGTTGTTGTTTCTTGTTTGCTTGAAGTCATATTGGATTTCTCATAAATTGCACTTGGTCTTGCATTTGATAGTGCTACAACTAGGGTTAAGGAAAATGAGAAACAGAGGGCTACAAAATTTTTGGATTTGATCACTAAACTTGGACCGACTACTGTAAAAGGATGCCTCCTATGGGGAATATAATATGTTCTGATTTAGATTGTAGTGTGATTTTGGAATATGTAAATATAGGAGCACATATGTGTATTGGAGGGAAAGAGTTTTCCCATTAGTTGTCTTGTTTTTATGTCAATAATCAAGAGAATGCGAAAAATCTCATGGAATAACAATTAAGAAGATTAATAAATCTATGGGTAACTCTAGGCAGTAATGTAATAATATGCTAATCATCACAATGTATTAGAATATATGGCCTCTAGACAATAATGTAATAATATGCTAATCATAATAATGCACTAGAATAGGTGTAAGACGTATTGAATTCAGTTCGATTCCATGGAGGAGATTGTCTCTGTCAATTTGAGTGTGTGTGGCTAATATAGAATATTTGGGTATTGTTTCTTGTTAAAATAGTCTAATTATAACCCTTGTTAAAAATATGTTAATCATAAAAATGCACTAGAATAGATGTAACATGTATTGAATGCAGTTGGTTCTATGGAGGAGCTTGTCTTTGTCAATTTGAGTGTGTGTGGCTCAGAGAGAATATTTGGGTATTGTTTCTTGTTAAAATAGTCTAGTTATAACTCCAAGGGTTAGCTTGATGGTAAATGCTCTTGTGTGAATGTTCACAAAGATACTTGGACCACATGTCATTTATTCCCTTGTGGCTTCGAGATCACATTTTGGCTTAGGTTATTACTTCCCCCCCTTCTAGAAAACTGAGGAAGAGTCAGGGAATCCATAAGGAATGGCAAGGTATGAATATACTCATTTGGAAGCAAGGAAGTAAGAGACAATATTTCTCCATAAATATTTGTTCATTTCCTTGGATTTATAATGTCTTTTTCAATTGTATTTGTTTTTTGTTGTTGTCTTTAATTGGAGCTGTACGAAAAGACTGTATGGAGCAGTGTATTTGTGGTTGAGTGTACCCCTTAGTGGTGAAACAACTCAGTGAGATGGATTTAAAGACATGGCTGGAGGAAGACTGCGTGGAGCTATGAAAACACTGAGTATTTGATCTGTCAGTGAAATCACATAATGTTTTTGAGCCATAGGAAACAAATAATAATTATAGATATAAAGTATCAATTACTAGTTTGAAGAATTTCTCTATTGAAGTTGTGATTTGAATTGATTTAAAAATTTATTGTTAACCTCATAAATAATTTATTGATGAAAGTATGGTTTAATTTGACTTAAAAGTTTCATGCTTAATCTCATAAGACTCACTTGCTTTTGCACAGGGGCTTCACTCAATGAACCATTGACATATCACGTGCATTCATGACATACTAAACAATGCTCTTAATTTGACTACATATTGGAAAATACTTATAAAAATCACATTATTTAACCCCTTACTAATATGAACCTAATACACCTTCCCAATTTGAAAAATCCCTAATTTTAGTATATATTGTATGTATCCATTTTTCATTAACATATTTTATACCCCTTTATATTTTTCATTAATATTGAGCTCCATTTTTTATACCTACCAATATAAAAACCATTTACCCCCTATTATATACTCAATATATTATGCCATTTTTTTCTCAATATATATCCCCCAATATGAATGCATGTGATATGGTATTGCTCCCACAGTGAAGCCCCCATGTGCTTTTGATGTAGGTGAACTATTGAATTGTACCACACAAATATATGAGGTTGACTACAAAGCAAGAAACATCAATATGGTGATATCAGAGTGCGCAATAGTGACATAATGGAGCCAAAGACCTTAAGAACTAGACTATTGTGATGATATTGGAAACCTATGATATGCATTGATCACCATGAGAGATGTCATGACTAATATGTTGTGTTGTTAAAACAAGCCAAAAGGATATCTTCATTATAAAGACTCTTCCTGTGTGAGGAATTCCTGCCAAGGAATGGATCACATGAGGGACTTGGGATGCAGAGAAGGGGATGCTTGAACTTGGAAGTTGTGTGACTACAAGGAAGAGGAAACTCAAGCAAATTGGTTTTAGAAAGTCATGTGCATAATTAATGGGATCAAGCATACATCAGGTATGTTTGAAGAAGCAATGAGTCAAATTTGTTCATGTGAAAATATTGAGGATACTGGACGACATGGCTAGACAGGACGATTCAGGAAATAGAAAGTGTCACCGATGTAAAGAGCGATAGTTCAAAGCTCAGTTATTGTTTATGTTATTTGTTATAGAACACCAAGGGAAATGTTCCTTAAGGGGTTGGGGTTTGTAACATCCCCTTGTTCTACCCCTGCTTAATGTAATTAATAATTGTAACTGTAATGATAGGGTAGAAGAACCACCATTGGCTAGACCTTTGATTAAACATATTATAATTATTATTATTTAAATAACATAGCTGAAGGTTGGACAACCTTACATATCCCTAGTCTAAGGGAATCTTGTTTTCTCATATATTTTGCTTGAAGCCATGAACCATACAAGCTTAATTAAATGTTGCAACAACTGGTAGTGTGTTGGTGGGTTACACATATTGCATGCTTATTGGGTGCCTATTGCATACTGTGAATAGGCCCATACCCACTTGAAGAGGGAGGAGGTGGCATAACAAATTGAGCCACCATGAGAAAGACGAGATTAGACGAAGGAAAAGATGGGTTTGTGACATGTAGGAAAGGAAGAGAAGGAAGAGACACACTCGTATGGAGGATACAAAAGGACTCAAGGAAAAACACAAAAGAAAAAGATAAAAAAGGAAAATAAGTCAAGTGAGACTAGAGTTTAGGTTAGTTTTTATGCCTAATAAAAACATCATTTTAATAGATTCAAATCCTATCTCTAGTCAAACCTAGGTTTTAACAACACTACGAACCCCTATGATACTCACTTTTTCAATTTTTCACGCTTTATACTTTTTTAGTACATAATTTCATTAATGAATGAATGATATTTTAATGTCCATGA
Source organism: Pinus taeda (assembly GCA_000404065.3). Classification (NCBI taxonomy): domain Eukaryota; kingdom Viridiplantae; phylum Streptophyta; class Pinopsida; order Pinales; family Pinaceae; genus Pinus; species Pinus taeda. The sequence continues at coordinate 19,433 of APFE030983682.1, forward strand.
GACTAAAAATAGTCTATGAGACTACCAACCTCCCTATTTTTTTCCTTTTGTAATTATATCATTTTCTTACTCAAATTGGTGATGAGATGACCCAAACTTCTAACAGTCCCCTCATTGAAAAGACAATGCTAAGGAATTGATGCTAACATACTGCCATAACTGTCCCTAATGTCTTTGAAAGCATCACATTCCAAAATGAAATGCTTCTCCGATTCCACTTCCTCAGAGTGCAAAAAGTACACACCCGTTCTTCCCAAACTTCTTTAGGTCTCTTCCACCGTCCCGTTTCACACCAAAGTTAACGTGGGTTAGTTCTTATTTGAGCAACAAGAATCTTTGCTCTTTACAATAATGATTTGAAAAGACACTTGTTTTTTTCCTTGATAATTGCATAATTGCACCACGAATTTGTACTCAAATTTTATGAAGGAACTATATAGCTTTCCTCTCTATTGTTAGGGTTATGAAAATGATGTACATCATTAGTTGTGAACATTAATGACAAGGATGCAATCAAATGATTATTCATTTAATTTAAAAAAAATACAAGAAGGAAAAAAAATAAAAAATGATGGCATATATCAAAGAGGTGCAGTCTAACTTTTTTTTTTTTTTTTTAGGATTTGATAATAATGATGATTTATTAAAAGAAATAATTTGTTAACGCTTTTGTTAATTAAGAAAGGATTAGTTTTTAGTGCGACTTTATGGACTTTCCGGGGTTGGAATCCGACAAAAAAATTTGAGGTGAAATATTGATTTGTGTTATTTAAACTAGGTTTTTGACTGTATATATGGATTCAACACCCTGAAAAACCTCTAGGGCACTTCGATTGTGCATTGGTTACCTATCAAACTTTCAATAAACTCCTGATAGATTTTAGAGAAATTACACTGAAAAACCCACCGGAGAAGCTTCCAAAAAGTGGCAGTAAAGACAACTCGATTAAGAAATTGTATTAACAATATAATGTTTTACATCTAAGACTTTTTTTGACCTTGTCCTTAGGATGAACCACATTAGTTGGTTCGAAAGTTGGTTTGAAACGTCGACCAAACCCTAACTATGTGATTAATCCGAAAAACTTTATTCTAAAATATAATGTTTATTGCAAAAGAAAATGAGTAATCAAATTGATTAACCAATTATTTTTTATTGCAAACAAAATGAGTATTCAAATTAATTACATATCATTATATTATAGTGTACTTTAAGAAAAAAAATGAAATGTGTTTTTAAAACATAAATTGATTTAATTTTTTGAAAAAATTATTTTAACACTTAGATTACACCTATTTTATAACTCAAATTTATAATTTGAAGAAATTTTTGGGTAGAGGCTTTCCAATCTAACATAGAAGAGATGTTGTAATGTCACATCTTGTTAGGTTAAATATTTTTGCATGATCAAACTACATAAAACAAAAAAAATAAATTAATTTAAATATATAATAATGATAATTGTTAAAAAAAATTTGTTGACTAAATCAAATTACATAAAAATAAAAGAAATAATAAACAATAATTATAATTAATAACTAAATTAATTAGATTTAATTTTTAATTGGGATTTACTAAGTGGAAAGATCAACTTTGTAAACTCTTTTACAGTGAAAAGAAATTTGATCCCTTTTAAAACTTCGACAAATCCAAAATTAAAATAGATCTAAACTGATTATCTAATTTCCAATAAATTAATTTAAAAAAATATACTTAAAAAAAATTAAAGCATAAAAACTAGGATTATATACATTATTACTCCATAAAAAATGATATTAATATAATAAATTATATTATTACAATGATGATATTAACCATACTGAATTAATAATAAATTACATTACAATGAAGAGAAGGCGACGTCACTTCAAAAAAATTGACATTTATACATTTAATAACCTCTCTATTAAGATCTTAGATATCTCTCTCTACCATAATTAGGAATATATTATATAAATATAATATAAATAATATTTATAATAATGAAAAAGTCAAAATTAAGCGACAACTCTCTCATCTGCCTTGCCATCATGATAGTGCGCAGTAAGTCTTATCATAATATGCACAGTAACCCGTATAATATTTTGAGAATTTAGAGTTCTAGTAGTTGCCAAATTCTGCTATTCATGGTATGATTGGTCCGGGAGGCTCACAAGTACGCTCGTATTCTGATGATTACTGCGTAGAAACAAAAAAGTAACAGCGACATTTTTAATGTGGCGTGGCAGCAGCGGCACTTCTTCCTTGTTGACGATGAAGCGCACAAGGACTCTGGCCTGCTCGCCCAGAAGCCAAGCTTCGCTTATTTTCTTTCAGTGACGGCGACGGAGTGAGTAGAGGCGCCAGGGAGAAAAATGGAGGTCCAGCTTCTGACTTTCTCTTCTGCAAACAGATTTTGGCGTGCAGGAAGACGAGATAAGTATGAGAGTAGTTATAGCATGGTCATCCCCAAATTTTCCAGACACCATATTCGCCGGTACAGTCAAAATTTTTTCAATACCAGAAGAGAAAATGCAATTAAGTTGTCAAAGATAAACAGTAGGGCCGTTTACTGCAATGCACAACTACCTGGAATAGGTGGACCAATAAGGCAATTCATGGAGAACGCCGATTTCAAACTAGAAAACACTTTTGTAGATAGTTTGGTTCATGGGGGGGAATTAGCGGAAAATTTACTAGTATCATTAGGAAATTCGGCTTCAATTTTGTTGCAGAAAGTGTCGATTGACATGAACCATTTTAGCGGTGGTCAAAATGTATTAGAGCTTAGCCATGCTGTACTAAACGTTTTGGATCGACTCCGCGTTTTAATCACATACTTGAGTTCACAATTAAGCAACATATCAGTGGATGATCAGCAAAAGCTTTATTATGGCATAGCAGGGCAAATACGGAGCGCACTGGGGATTTATACAAGCAAGCTAAGTCTGGGTATTATGAGTACCAGCACAGCTTCTCTTCCAATTGCTGCTGCCATTACTCTTGCAGCCGTTGTTGGCAGTTCTGTTGTTACAGTAAATAATAATAATAATAGAAGTTCAGAGGAGAAAGACACGCTTCCGTTGCGATATGATCCAGAAGCTATCGCTGCATATTTTGAAAAGAGACCCTTGGCTGTTGTTTCTCGTCTGCTCGAAGTCATATTGGATTGCTCATACATTGCACTTGGTCTTGCATCAGATAGTGCTACTGATAAGGTTAAGGTAAATGAGAAACAGAGGGCTACAGAATTTGTGGATTTGATCACTAAACTTGGACCGACTACTATAAAGGTATGCCTCCTATGGAGAATATTCTCTGTTCTGATTTTAGTTTTGTAGTTTGATTTTGGAATATGTGAATACAGGAGCATATATGTGTATTGGAGGGAAAGAGTTTGCCCATTCGCTGTCTTGTTTTCACGTCAATAATCAAGATAATGCGAAAAATCACATGTATTAACAATTAAGAATATTAATAAGTCTAGGGGTAACTCTAGACAGTAATGTAATAATATGCTAATGATAACAATGCATCGGAATAGATGGCCTCTAGACAATAATGTAATAAGATGCTAATCATAACAATGCATCGGAATAGATGTAAGATGGATTGAATGCAGCTGGGATTCTATGGAGGAGCTTGTCTCTGTCAATTTGAGTGTATGTGGCTCAGAGAGAATATTTGGGTATTGTTTCTTGTTAAAATAGTCTGATTTATAGCCCCGAGGGTTAGCTTGATGGTAAATGCTCGTGTGAATGTTCACGGAGGTCTCTGGACCACATCTTATTGAATCCCTTGGGGCTGCCAGCACGCATTTTGGCTTGCGGTTACTACTGCCCTTCCTAAAGATAACTGCGGAAGAGTTAGGAAATCTCTAGGGGGCTGGAAAGGTGCGAATGTCTTCACTTGGAACACCTAATAAGCAGGCAATCAAGAAACTGTATTCCTTCATAAATCCTTTTTTTCTTGGATTTATAATGTTTTCGCCTATTGTAACTGTTGTCTTTTTGGTTCTCCCCTGCATTATGTGGTAGAATAGCATGTTTTGATTTTAGTAAGAACAATAGTGAGGGCAATCAAAATGGGTAGCCCTATAGGATGAAATTTTTTTCCCACATTTGACAGCCAGCAGCCCCTGCCAGTCACCATTAAACAATGATATGCCATGTGCCTTTGCCACTTGCATCAGCCATGGGCCTCTCACCATCCGGAATTAGCACTTGGATGAAGGTGAACTGCTATTCAAAGGATACTTTGTTCAATTTGTAATTGGGTGCTTATACTTATTTGTTTTGGACATTTGGTATGGATAATGCAGTGATCTAGAAGATTGACATACGTTGAATGTATTCTTGTTTTCTCACCTTACCAGGGGGTTAATTTTTCACCCTAGTCCCTTTGGGTTATGTGAGGGGCACTACTTGGAAAGCCATGATTGAGATAGAGTGTTCCATCTATCCTATATCATACTTAGCACCTTCCATCCCACATTACAAGCTCCATATCTCATCTCCATTCTTCAGGTACAACTTGTTATTGGTCCTTGGGGATTTGGCACTCATATGTTCACATACCTTGAGTAGGGCCCAAAAATTTGCCCTGGGAGGTTGATGCAACAAAAAAAAAAGAAAAAACACATCATGGCCACAACAAAACAAATGAAATGAAAATCAAAATGCAAAATATCGTTGGGACATAAGAATCAACATGTGGGAAAAAACATAGCATGAGCTCTACCTACCTCATATGGTCATCACCCGGTTCCTGAGCACATGATGCTCCATTACATTAAAAAAGAACCCTTGCATGTTCCAACTCCGATGAGTGATAAACTGACTTATCCTAAAGTGGTAATAAAATTGCTACATCATACAAAGCAAGCTTTAACCTTTGAGCTATCACTGGTAATATAAGGAATAATAAGAAGTAAAAGGTGCACAATATGGGTGGGAAAGTTAGGCCGAGTTGATATCTCATGCATCCACGAATGCTCCCTCCTCACATCTATACACTCAGAATGTGGACATCCCCATCAACTGGTCCCTTTGATCATGGCACTTGACCATGAAGTCTTCTCCCCCCCGTTACCATTTTTTTATACACTAACACCTGTCAATTAAAGGGTGGATTAGGGAAATGTTACTTCCCCTTAGGGGTTGGAAGCACCTAATAGGGTTGACCGTTAACCATCCCTATCAAGGGAGAAAACACCTTTGCGAGAACTTGGTCCTGATTTCGAAAGGGGATCTTTGTTTGAAGTATTAATATGTCCTCCGTATTCAAGTTTGGTTCACTTAGATGCATTATTCATCTAAGTCTCTGATGGATGGTTGCTTTCACTTGAATCCTTGTTGTTTTCTCTCAGGTGGTTCAGCAACCCAGGTCTTGGGCACCCACTCCATAGATACTCAAGCTTTCCAGAGAAGTACATTGGCCTAAGCAGGTGCAACATTGAGAGACTGAAGCCTCCTAACAGCACTAGCAGCTGACACATTTGTTGGAGTACCTTCAGGATCCTAGACGTTAGTCAACTTTGACATGGTTTTGAGGATTCTTTGAGATGACACCACTGGACCTAGTATGCCCCCAGGTTGGCCTTGACACAACTTGATGGTTAGGAGTTGATTCAAAGCCCAGATGAGGATGGTATCACACTGAGAGATTAGGGAGCGTTTGTTGCACCAGAGGAAGCTCTAATGCTACAGAGAAGGAGGCCTTGTTTGATAGATGGATACCCATGGATATCACTTTATGGCACTCCAACTGGATCTTGGGACCCCACAGGAGATATTGATGTGGATTTGAGGGCCAACCCTCCAGACATCTACACCTTCTTTAACACCTCATCAGCCTTGGACATTGCATTTGGAGCATTTATGATGGATGACATCAACAATTTGGAGGTTACGGCTCAGACGTGGTGGGAAATTAGGCATAATTTGATGTTAGCTAATGCTTTGGCTTGTGATCGAAGTACATTTAGCAATCAAAGTTGTGTTTAGGGGCTTTGCAGGCATAATTAGAAGTCCTAATCCTCATATAAATAGAGGATAGGCTCATTTTATTTCTCATCATCACTTGTAGTTGTGACTATTTCGACCCTCTTAGAGAATTCAACCTAGCTGAATTGTGACTTGAATCTCATGGAGATGTGATCTATGGTGGATTTTTGCTAATGGAGACATTTTTTTAGCTTTGGAGATTTCATTTCAGAGCAATAAAGAGCCTGTTCATGCATTCTATTTTGTAAGTGTTGTAAGACTCAGACTATGCATATTTTAACCAAACATGTATCAATATTTAAAATTTACATTGTAGGAGAATACCTGGAATCAATTGCAGGTGTTTTAGGTTGTGGTTGTTCCTGCTACTGTAGTTACCAAACCACCCTTTTACCTCCCAGCCTATCTGGGGTCTACCTATACAGTCCCCAGATCTAGAAGACAATTCTTCTGGACCGCGTCCCCAAAATTCCAAGAACAATGAAGCTCAGTCTCTGTAATCCTATTAGAAATTCCCGTCTCTTCCCCATAATCTCCTCTGGTTTCACATAATTCTCTCTAACTCCCCAAAAATGAATCCCTGTTACGGTCTTCTCCCTTCCTTTATATCCTCAACTCCACTGCCTCTCTACCTCCTCAATGTCGGCTTCCTTCCTCCACCGTTTCCCTTTTCTTCTCGTTGTCAGCTTCCTTCCAATTTTCTCGATCCTTCTCTTCCTTTTGGACAGAGGCGGTGGTCCATTTATTTAGTTTAGATTTTGATAATATTTTATTAAATTAATTTCCAATTAATTAAATTGATTCATTTATAGTTTAACAAAGATTGATTATAATATTTAAATAAATTGATTTTATTTATTTTAATTAAATATAAATTAAATAAATTTCATATATATTTCATTATCTTTATGATATATATTTTATATAAATATATTTAATTATTTAAAGGTTTATATATATATATATATATAGATAAGAGTGGTATACATATCAAGGCTCCACTCAATATATTTATTATATTCCGATGAGATAGGAATTAATTTCGATAATCAATTCATTAACCTAAACTTAGACATTCCCCAATATTAGCCAGTATTTATTCTAGTGCAATACATGCAGGCTCATGTATATGTAGCTATCATATGGATGCCTTGTATGTATGCTAATTTTCGCATTTTGTTTGTAATTGTAGGTGGGCCATTACATACATCCCTCCTTCCAAAAACTTCGTCCCGAAGTTAGGGTTTATATATTATATTGATAATTATTTAGTGATTAGAATAATCACATAAGAATTGTATTTCAGAATTAAATTTGTTTGACATAAGGCATTTTTAAAATGTGTTCTTGAATATTTTAAAATTTTACAACTATAATATTCATGTCCTGCCTTTGTAGGGTTTCCAAGGTATTCTAGAATCATCCTATCCTTCCTAATCTCTTCCGTTTCCATCTTATTCGTCCTCTACTGGAGTATGCCATGGTGTGACTATACTGATCTAACCACTCATAGTCCCTAAGGACGACAACGTAGACTATATCGACTTCATTTCCCAGTAGGCATCCAATAGTCATCATCACACGTCCAAGGGAGCATGACTCACACAGTCCTCCCATGACTCAAGGTTTTGGAGGATAAATGGTGGGCAACACCTCCACCCCTCCTAGTAGGACCAAGGTCAACACCCTGTCATGGAATCTTATTGAGCCTCAATTGTTCTTGGAATTTTGTCATCACGTGGTCGGTTTGGTAATGATGTTATCTGCAATGTAAACACTTGTCCACACATTATAACATATGTGTCAATATATTCAAAATAAATTGTATTTAAATAACATTTCCTGTGTATTTCACATATGTTACTATTTATTATATTGATATTTGCCTTCATATAACGTACTTGGCCATGTCAAACTTATATATCTGTAAGTTAATTTTCATATTAAAATGTATTCATTCTTTGATCTCATCATTCATGTTGATATGTAAAATAAAATTATAGACATGATATCCATAATAGAATTCATAATTCATATTAATATTATGCATCGACAATGTTAAACATGTAATATATTTTCATATTGGTATCCATGTACCCGTAATGTTAAACAAATAACATACTTCATATTGGTATCCCCGTACTTGCAGAGTTAAGCAAGTAACATATACTAGGTACCACCGAAGTTAAATGACATATTTTTAATTGGTATCCATGTACCAACAAAATAAAAGTTTATTTTTACATGTGGTAGTTCAAAATGATAGTCTTAAGTATTTAACTAAGATAAAGTAAATATATGCAAAATAGGATTTTAAGTTCCTCAAAGTCAACACAAGTTGGGGTATCTTTGACATATGATCTCTGTATCATCCCAGGTAGCCGATCCAGGGCTATACTTGTCCCATTGGACCTTAACTTGGTCTACCAGGTGGTTCATGAGCTGTCGAACCCTATGTTTCAATATACGTAATGGTTCAACCGAAATGGTTCCCTCGTCCAATACCTGCAGTTTTTTCCATTGAAGGTTATGAGATTTGTCAGCTATGTAATGTTGTAATATTGATACATGAAAAAAATTATGAACTCTATGCAAGTGGGGTGGCAGTACAAGATGATAGGTGATAGGTTCAACTTTTTCGAGGACTTTGAATGACCCACTAAATTGGGGTTACAACTTTGTCCATTTTCCAAATCAGATAGTGCTTTTATTTGGTTTGATGTAGACGAAAACTTGATCTCCTACTTTATACTTCCTATCTGCCCTATGAGCCTCAACATAACTCTTTTGTCTATCTTGTGCCTCTTTTAATCGTTGTCTAATTTGTTTCACCTGTTCTTCCATCTCTTGAATTAATTTTGGTCCCATTATCACCCGATCTTCTAACCCGTCCCAACTCAGTGGTGTTCTGCAGGGCCTTTCGTATAATGCTTCAAATGGAAGCATCCTGATTGAACTATGGTACTTGTTATTGTATGCAAATTCAACTAAGGGTAATTAATTTTCTCAGTGTGTCTGGTGGTCAATAACATACATCCTCAACATATCTTCTAGTACTTGGTTCACCTTTTCTGTTTGTCCATCAGTCTCAGGATGATAAACTGTACTTAAATTTAGTGGAGTTCCTAAGGCTGATTGCATACAAGTCCAGAATCTTGAAGTAAATCATGAATCTCTATTTGATATGATTTTCTTAGGTACTCCAAGAAATCTGATAATTTCACTTATAAATACTCGAGCTACGTCAATAACTTCATAAGTATCTCTTACAGGGATGGAATGGGCACTTCTCGTTAATTTATCCACCACAACCAGAATGACATTATGCTTTTGTGGAGTAAGAGGTAGCTCGACGATAAAATCCATGGAAACTATCTTCCATTTAGTCATAGGAATGTTGTGAGGTTGTAGGAGACCTGCTAGGTGACAATGGTCAGCCTTCATTTGCTGACATTCAAGACATTTTTCCACGACTTGGACAATATCACGTTCCATGCCTACCAAAAAGAAGAGTTTCTTTGTATCAGCACACATTTTCTTTACGCTAGGATGTGCACAATACAATGCTCTATGGGCTTCCTTAAGGATGGTGTTTCAGAGATCCTCACTATCAAGAATATACATTGTTCCTTGGAATTGAAAAATTCCATCATCTTCTAGTTCATATCCCTCAAATTTAAGTTCTTTTGGAGTTTTACTATTGAGCTTGGATTTTACTTTCAAATACCAATTGTCTCTCAAGAGATGTTCTAGTACTCGTTGCCTTAAGTCTACCTTGATAGGTATGAGGGAAAATATCCAAGGTCTTCTGTTTAAACTTTAAAGCATCTGCCACTACATTCTCTTTTTCTTTAATGTATGAAATTCCAAAGTCATACTCACTTAGGAATTCACTCCATTGTCTTTGCCTAGCATTCAAGCCCCTCTGAGTAAACAAATATTGTAAACTTTGATGGTCGCTTTTGAGCATAAAGCTTCTCCCTACTAGATAGTGTCTCCATATCTTTAAAGCTAACACTACAACGACTAACTCTAAATCGTGAGTGGCTTAGAGTTCTTCATGAGGCTTTAACTTTCTCGAGGCATACGCTATTACTGCTCTGTCTTGCCTTAATACTACACCTAATCCTTGCTTGGATGCATCAGTACACACAACAAAGTCTTTGTCCATATCAGGTACTCGTAAGATTGATGCACTGGTCAACAATCTTTTAAGTTCAGAGAATGCTCTATGACATTCCTCAGTCCATTCATATTTAACTCCTTTACGCTGGAGGCTTGTGATAGGGTTTGCAATTTTGGAGAATCCTTCTACAAACCTTCGATAGTAGCCGACTAAACCTATAAAGATTCGCACTTCATGTGCATTTTTTGGTATTGGCCATTCCATGATTACCTTTACCTTCTTAGGATCTACTGAGATTCCTTCACCAGATATGATATGACCCAAGTAATGAATCTTCTTTTGAAAGATTGAACACTTGGATAACTTTCCATATAACTGGTGTTCTCTGAGGCAAGATAATACTATCCGCAAATGTTCTTCATGCTCTTTCTCATTTTTGGAGTAGATGAGAATATCATCTAAGAAGACTTGTACAAATTGATCAAGATATTTGCAGAAAACACTGTTCATAAGAGTCATGAACACTGCTGGTGCATTGGACAACCCAAATGGTACCATAGTGAACTCATAATGCCCAAAGCATGCTCGGAATGCATTCTTAGACATATCACTTTTCTTAATTCTTAACTGATGATAGCCTGATCGTAGATCGATTTTTGAAAAGACAATGATTCCTTTCTTTATTTTCCAAGGAAAAAGGCGTAATTTTATTAATGAAAATAAAATTACATGTTACATTTACTGATAACCAAGCATCACCAGGCCATTGGCCGATGATAAGCATAAACAATCAAAAGAAAAAACGGAAGAACTAATATACAATGTGTAGGGAAACTAAGTTTTCCTCCCTTTTTTCTTCTCAACCTTGCGCCAGCCCCCAAGAGACAGTGAAGTGGTGACAAGAGCAAGCTGAGTCTCATTAGGTCGAAGAATGTCTTTATTTGAATTTGAATTGTCTAATGAATGTGTACGCTTGTACCTGCTAGGTCCCATTGGATTTGGCATATCTTTTGTTTGAACTTGGTTGTTTTGTGGTTCTATGGGTTCTTGTGTGTGTTCCCCCTGGTTTTTTGGTGCCTGATTGTCCTGAGTTCCCTTGGGTTCCTGAGCGGACTCCTCCTGTTTTTATGGTATTTTTGATGTCTGGTTGTTCTCGGGATGTGGGGAATCCTCCTCATCTACGTCTTCCTCCACTTCCTGTTGGGATGGATGGAAGTTCCATCCTTTTGTATGCTTCCCATTTTTCTTCCTTCTGACGTTGTCTTTTTTGGCTTCTGGGCATATTTTTTGAAGATGCCCAATTTGTCTGCAGAGTTTGCATCTGAAGTTTGTGTTTTCATAGTCAAGAGTTTGAGTTCAGTTCATCTTCTTGTGGATCAGTTGAATACGGTCCAACAAGCCTTTGCTGAGGTCTACATCCACACAAATCCGGTCATGTGTCTAGATCCTTTCATCCAATCTTTGGGAATCCATCTTGACGTATTTCCCAATGCTGTTCCCAATATTTGAAAGTATGCGCTCATCCCATAAATGAAGAGGGAGATTGTGCAAACGAATCCACACTGACATTCTGGAGATAACCATGGTGTTTGCATCGAAAGCAGGGAACCAAGGAGTGATGAAAAGGCCCATCGTTCCCCAGAACCATGGCCCCTCCTGCAATATACAGTCTCTGGACTCTGGGGAAGGGAGTTTTACTATAAAAGACCCTTTAGAGCAAAGGTGTATTTCACAATCGAGGGACTAGTTGGTCAAAATCCAATGAAAGAGTTCCTCTAGTTTTGGCTAAAAACAATTAAATTGACAAATAATATCTTGTGGTTCGAAAGAGGCAGATTGCACATCTGCTTCAGAATCAACTATATTTAGTTCCGGGATTGAGTTCATTAACTCCACTATGTATGGGCTAGAGATAGTTCCTTCCTATTGATTTTTTTCCTGTTGCTGTTCTATTCCCTTGCAGAATATTTTTAAACGAGGGGCCTTCGTTCATTTGGTTCTTATTGAATTTTGAGTATTTCGATGTATAGCTCTCGAAACCTTTACCTGCATTGGAAGGTTTTTTGACAGATCTTGCCCTCCCCAATCTTAGGTTGAGGACAATGGTGGATGCTGTTTGTATATAGTAATCCTGCAAAGACCTACAATCTTGTAAAGCTCTGCCTCCATAAATCAGATTTTGCTCATGTGGTAGATATCCAACTTTTTGCATAATGGATTGCTTCAGGTAAAAAACACTATCTGCTTGACTAACCTAGATCGAAAGGGTAAGCCCCTTTGGAGATTTTATAAAAATTTGAAAGTTGGAAGGGTTTACTCGGAACCTGGAGCCTTCCTCCCACATGTTGCCCCCAGGTTGCGCGACGGGGGGAAGTTTAGGAGCCACCGTGGGCCGGTCAGAGTAGATGACGGTGTTCGAAATATTCGAGGCCAATGCCTCAATTGCCAAACCCAACGAGCGGGTCAGCAACATCAAGGGAACCCATGGTCTGTAAAGGGACATCTTCGAGCAAAGTCTGAGAGTCGCCTCCTTTGTTTTTCTGGTGTCCAAAACCGCCAGGAGAAGGAAAGAACCGTTGCCCGAACCGTCAGGTGACCAGAGCAGGCAGAGCGTTCGACCAACGCCCACCACCGAGTCATAAGTTCCTCCGAGAAACCCAACAAGACCCCCTGCGACATACCTTGGGCAGACAGAAGCCCATACCCAAAACTTGGGTCGCCATCGGATACATACCTTGCTCAACCCACATCCTGAGCGCGAAGCAAACTGTGGAGGGAAACCGGTTGCAACCGTCGGGACTCCAAATCCGTCTGGATCAACGAAACACAAGGCGCCTGCAGCAACCTAGTCGGCTAGTGAGATACGACCACCGAAAGCCCATGAGGTAAGAATAAAGCAGGGAGATGGGGCGAGGGTGATGAAGCCACATGGTATAAACCCCTTTGTCGCCTCCATGAAAAATAGCCACCATGACCGCCCTTCAAGCCATCTAAAGGACAAATCAAGGTGGCCACACCCAGATACTCATTCTTGCGTAGAAAAAACCCTAGCTCCATTTTTTCCTCCATATCCTACACTAATATAACTTCTGTTCAGATTTCATGTTGTTGGGTCATCTCTCAGATTTTTTTATTTTTTATTTTTTTGAAAAAAGTGTGACTCCTTTCATTTGGTCGAAGAGGTCATCAATTCGAGGCATTGGATATCGATTCTTTACTGTAGCTCGATTTAAGTCTCGGTAGTCTATGCATCACTGCAAGGAACCATCCTTCTTCTTGATGAAAATTACAGGAGCACCCCAAGGTGAAATACTGGGTCGAATGTGTCCTATATCCAATAGTTCCTTCAACTGAATTTGTAATTCTTGAAGTTTTGGAGCTGTCATTCTATAAGGTGTTTTAGAGATTGGTTCTGTACCAGGTTTCAAATCTATTGTGAGATCCAACTCTCTTTCGGGAGGTAATCCTGCTAGTTCCTTTAGAAAAACATTCGGAAATTCGGATAACAATGATATTGTTCTAAGGATGGTCCTTTCTCTTTGCTTCTTGAACTGCATATACCTGACAACCTTTTCTTAAACAATGCTTCATTTGCATTACTAAGATGAAGCGTAAAGGTACTTTCCTCTTAATACCTTGGATTTGGATCGTCTCCCCTTCATCATTTATATAGAGAATTGTTTTCCCGTAACAGTCTACCCATGCTTGATGAGCTTCTAACTAGTCCATCCCTATGATGAGGTCATAAGTTCCTAGGACTGTGACATAAACTTTTAACTTAGTTGAACAGATCCCTAGATCAACTTTGCATTCCTCAACACTTAAATCTACGGAATGGAGTTCTCCTGAAGCCATTTCCACCTGTCTGAAATCGTTTTGCTTGCGGGATGCCAACCCACATTTATATAATGCATATAACGAAAGGAAACTATCAGTGGCACCAATATCAAATAAGATTTTGAGTTTTATGCCATTAATAATACTTGTGGATTCCACTACAGTGGACTGATGTGCTGCCTGGTTGTTGTTGACTACTGCATGGATTCTATGATTGCTTTGGGTATTTGATGATGGCTCTTTTCTTGTTCTATGCATTATACTTGACGAAACTTCCAGACAATCACGTTGAAAATGCAGTCCTCCAAATCCCCAACAATTAACCTGGGGTGATCCCCTTGAGTCAAATTGTGAGTTTCTAGACAAAGAGTTTTGTCCTCTTGTGCCACTTCCTCTCGTGTTTCTTCCTCTATTAGCAGTTCCTCGATATTTCCATGGACTTGTGTTTGATGATTCAACAACTATAGCATTAACTGCGATGGGAGCTCTTGCTCCTACTCCTCTTGGGGTAAATCTGTTACCATAAGGAGGCGATCTCGAGCTACTTCCCCTGAAGAAGTTTCGGGGTGTCTTTCCTGGAAATCTTGGCTGTAGGGATTTTGTTGGCCTGACATTCCTTTTTATCCCCAGATGCTCCTCTGCGTAACGACCACATTCAATTGCTTCGACTACTGATGATGGCTTCCACATCCTAACCATGGCTCTGATTCGAGGATTTAATCCATATATGAAGTGCTCAACTTGACATTCGTCAGTATCTAGATAATGAATATATTTCACAAGCTCCATGAACCTTATCTCATATTCCTCCACTATTTTGTTACCTTGGACTAGCGTATGAAAGACCCCGACTTGCTGCTCTTGAAAATAAGGTGGCAAATATTTGGCACGGAATCTTTCCTCGAACAACTTCTAGGGAACATTATCCATTGCGAGTTGTAATTGTTTTTCCAGATTTCCCCACCAAATCAAGGCATTTTCCCTTAACTAAAATACGTAAATTTTCGTCTTGGAAGTAGAAGAATACTCTCTTAGCGCAAAACATATGCTCATTCCTTCTAACCATGCTTCAACACGTTCTCTAGCTCATCCTCTTAAAAATTCTAGGAGTTTAATCTTCTGCAGCTCCCTAGAAATATCTTCCTTTGATTGTCTATAATCAGAACCTTTGGGCTCCGTTGGGTTTCTTTCTTCAAGTTGAGGTTTCTCTTCTTTGGTATTAGTTATTGGCGATCCTTTTAATGTTTCCAAGATGGCTTCCAATGAGCGCATTATAACGGTTAACTCAGGTGCTGAAGCAGTTGGCGTTGATGATGGTCTCGGTGGTGGCGATGGCAATGGTGATGACGAAGGTGGTGGCATTAGCGATGGTGATGCTACCTGATCGTGTTGTTGTTGTTGATATGTTTTTACCATCGCAACTTTTCCTAGATACATAATAAAATTGTGAAAAGTACGATTTAGATTTAATAAATATACTATTCGTAAATTCAAACTCTCATATGGTTAAGTTTTTTTGCTATTTTTACCTGCAGGCAGGTCTTACTGGTACTGAGGTTAAGGAGGGTGGTATTGCTACCTCCTTGTTCGAATGCATGTTGACCTATTCTGATGCGGAATAGTACTTATTAAAATGCATGGGTCTTCATGGTTCATAAAAGTGTTTTAATTGTTTAGGCTCAATGTTTCTAGTATATAACAAATGTTGTCCAGTTATAAGTATCCATATTAATAGTCTAATAACATACACTTATTCAATTAAGCGAGCACAATGGTTGAAATTTATACTAAGCTAACATTTAACAGTATGCAACAGGGATCATGCAAATATAATAAATTGAGGTAATGGGCGTTAAATATGCTAAGACATATGCTAGTATCTATAATTTTGAAGCATAGCATGTGCCAAAGCAAAAGTCACTATCAAATCAAAATAATAATAATAAAAGCAATGAGGTCAGGATTCAAGAATGAAGTTAGATTGCCCAATCAATCAATTATCCTTTTAACAAGAATAAATCCATAATGAATTAATTAATTTCCTATTTTTGTATGAGTTATATATAAAATAATAGTAATAGGCTGGTCCTGCGAAATGTGTTTCTCCACGGCTTCAGTATATTATGTTACTTGGTGTGAATTATACGAGGATGACTATATATATATATATATATATATATCATAAGTCTACTCGATAGTCTATGGGTTTCAATATATCATATATATATCACCATAGATATATACCACATATATATGATTATAAATAAGTATATCACAAGTCTATTCGACAGTCTAAGGGTTTCGATTTACCTGTGGTGTAGGGTGATAACTCGCAGTCATAGATGCGCAAGCACTGCTCGTGGTCTATGGTACTCGAATCCTAATAA
This sequence comes from Pinus taeda, assembly GCA_000404065.3. Taxonomy (NCBI): domain Eukaryota; kingdom Viridiplantae; phylum Streptophyta; class Pinopsida; order Pinales; family Pinaceae; genus Pinus; species Pinus taeda. The sequence goes on from APFE030983682.1 coordinate 35,768, forward strand.
CTCATATCCACTCGTCCAATCCAAGGACCCGTCTAGTAGTGCATCGAGCTCCTTCTTTAAATCCTTGTAAACCATTACGTTTCTTGTGACTCTTATATTGGCACATTATGGCAAATCAATGTATGAGCTAGATACTCGGTCAAGTCACTTAGCTTTTGGGCCATATGCCGATTGAAGAGCATCTCTCAATTTATTTGCATGTAATATTGTTATATTAATATAAATATTAATTATATTATTTTTAATATTATATTTAATTAAAAAAATATTTATTTGTGAGAGACGGATTATAGGTTTCATATGAAGACACAAATTTAGTTCCGTTTCGCATCTAGACCATTTGGAAATTGTCACACGTCCTAGCCTTCTCCAACAAGGAGAAGTATCATGACTAGTATATATATATATATATATATATATATATATATATAATGTTATCTCCAACAAGTTAAAAGACCAAAAGGAATTTATGCACATATTTATTTTCTTGAAGAGAGAGATGGAGATGACAGTATCCTATATGAGATTTTTGGGAAGGTATTAACATACTACATGGAGCTATACGCATCACATTATTATATCGATAACCTTTATCATGTACTTAGAGATCGATCCAAGAGAAATGCTCTCCATGCAACCAGGAGCTAAGATAATTAAATTATTTTAACACTTCTCCCATTGCCAATGCAACGAAAGGAATTAGACAGTTTCGCTCGCAAGTGACGGACAAACGAAACAAAACTCATCCATCGTCCAGAGACAAATCGATAATGTGTTACGACTTGGCAAGAAGATCGTCAATAGATGGACCCCACGTGAACCGATAGTAGGTGGTTGCGGCGAGTGGTATTTTCCCATCAATGGACAGAGTAAGAGTGGGACACAAAGGTGGGAAAACGACAAGAAGACCTGGTTATGGCAAATTCCCTTTGAGAGCGGCTACCAGCGCTCTTATAAAAGTTGAGATGATTAAGCAAAGATTGATAATGGCCTCATAGTATAAACAGTATGAGGAACTAAATAGTAAACACATCAACTGGGTATTAAATAGATAGATCTGAGGTTATGAACATCTAACTTAATCCACCAACTTTACCTCACTAAATAATTACAAAAGCAAGCAACAAGGCAGGCGTGCAAATATTCCAAAACACCATAATGCGTTAAAATATGCCAGCTCACAAACTTGCTATACCTCTGTGTTGAGAATGATATCCCTAAAACAAATAGAAATACAAAGAGTTCACAAAGTAAAAAGTTTATTTTCTACCTTTGTGGTAAGTATCTCAATACATAAAAACTCATCTTCATAGCGCTGTGCTGTAATTGAGTACAAGAAAATCTACGGATATATGTCATATACAGTGTCGATGCACCGTTTCTAATAAAATTATAGACAACGACACAAAAAATCAAACCTATGTAGGTGTAATGTTCCTAAGTAGGAACACAAGTGATATACAAGCTTACAATCAATTCAACAAAAAGAAAAACGAAATAGACACTAAGCACCCATGGAAATGCTAGAAATAAGGAACTGCCGAGCCATTTTATTACTTTTCCAAGAGCAAAATACAATAGTAAATAGAATAGTGTACTTGGGCTTGTCTCAATGGACAAGCATGACCAAACCCAGGTGAGAAATAGCTAAACTGATGGTTGCTACAATTGTTGCACCAAACTGCACTGCGATGCCCAGAAAACTGCTCTTTCTACTGACTTCGAATGGCTAGAATCCCTACTTCCCGTGCTTAGAAAATTATGAGATTTGAGCTCCTGACCCCTTGGCCTAAACCCACGATGGAATTTGGCTGGTTCAGACTTCTGAAATTCGACCCTTAAGGAGCCCAACTTTAGTTGCAACTGCAAAACTCGGCCTGTTGGATTCTGACTATAAAACCTCCTGGAAAGTGTCTGGAAGTGCTGGGATGATCCCTCCTACAAATCTCCTGAGTTTCCGCATGAGTTTCTGGGCTGTAGCTCTTGCCCTCAAGACCCATGAAATTACTGGATTGGCCCTCTGCGCTGTCTCCCAGGCTTGAAATTCGAACTGCTGAGTTGTTGGCGACTTTGGCTCCAAAAATCTCACTAAATGTTGGCCTAATGTCGTCCTTCAGATTCCTTGGCTCCTCCGGCAAGTGGCTGGTCCACTGTGGCTCAATCTCTCTGTGTGTGTTCTCCTTGTGGCCCAGAAATATGCATTCCTTGCATGTAGCTGAGTGATGGCGCTGTAAAATCTCCCTGGATCCCCTAAAAATGCTGGTGGAACTGCCTTCCTAGGGTGGGCACTCAAAGTCCCTTGAAGGTAAGGTTGAATCTCCTGCTTAAGAGATTTGTGGTTGAACAACTAGTTGACTCAGCTAAACAACTGACCAAACAGTCAAGTAAATTCGATTTGCAAGGTGAATGAATGATCCAAATAAGAGCCTCTTCTTGTCTTCGTGGGCCTTCTTTGCCTCATGGGGGCCCCTCCTTTCAGCATTTTGAATTCCCTCCAAGCCATTCGAATGGCCTAGTTCGAATTCCCACATGGGTGGCCCGCACCTTCCACTAGCAAACAAATTAAGCTGAAATTTCTCCTAAGTCCCTAAGTTGAAACCACTAGGTCCTTTTCCTTAGCCAAAAATGTGCAAAAATGTGTAGAGATAACATGTTACAAATGTGTTTGAGAAGGGACATGACAGTTCGCCCCTCCCAAATGTTGCTTACCCTCAAGAAACCTCAGAGCTGGGTGCTCCAAAATGTGCTCACCCTCCTAGGTGGCACCCTCATCCGGTAAGTTCTTCCATCGTACCAAGAACTCCTTGATGGTCCTTCTCCTCAGCTTCCTCTCCCTCCTCTCGAAGATGGTCTCAGGTTCTAAAACCAAGTGGCCCTCATCATCCAGTGGGGGTAACTCTACTGCTACTGTCACCTGTTGCCCCAACAACTTTTTAAGACATGAGACATGAAATACAATGTGAATCATACTCCCCAGAGGCAGCTCCAACTCATAGGCCACCTCCCCAACTCGTCTAATCACCTGTTATGGCCCATAGAAGCGGGGCTGTAGCTTCTCGACTCCCTTCTGCTTCAAAATGGATTGCCTATACGACTGTAGTCGGAGGTACACCAAGTCCCCCTCCTCGAAATGCCTCTTTGTCCGGTGCTAGTCTGCGTACACCTTTTGCTGGTTTTGTGTTGTCACCAAGTTATCCTTGAGATCCTTGAGGATGTCTTGGCTCTCTTGGATCCAGTCTTTGGCCTTTGGGGCTCGGCTATCTCCAAAAACAACATCAACTAAAGATAATGCATCATATCCATACAAGGCATGGAAAGGAGTCATACCAATGGAAATGTGGTGGGTGGTGTTGTAGCAGTACTCGCCCAAATGCAACCACCGGATCCAAGCCCTCTGCTATCCTGTCACATAGTTCCTCAAATACCCCTCCAACCACTAATTAACTCGCTCTGACTGGCCATCTGTCAGGGGGTGGTAGCTCATGCTAGGAGTGAGCTCAGTACCGACCAATCTGAAAAGCTCCTGCCAAAAACCTCCCATGAACTTGCTATCCCTGTCACTCACAATGTTCTTAGGAAGCCCGTGTAATCGGAAGATCTCCCTGACGAACAACTCTGCAACCTATGTAGCCGAATACTTGGTGGGGATGACGAAAAAGTGGGCATATTTGGTCAACCAGTCGACCACTAATAAATGCAGTCCTTGCCCTGCACCGTGGGGAGCCCTGTGATGAAATCCATAGATATGCTCTCCCATTTCCCCTCGGGGATGGGAAGCAGCTATAGCAATCCTGTAGGGTGAATCAACTCCCCCTTGTTCCGCTAACAAGCCTCACACTCTTATATGTGCTTCAGCACGCCCCCCTTGAGGCCCTTCCACGTGAATCTCTCCCTGACTGCCATATATGTCTTCCGGAACCCCTGTTGCCCGGACAATGGTGAGTCATGTGCTGCCTGGAGCACCCTCTCCCTCAACTGCGAGTTGGGCACCAGAAAAATGCGCCCCTTGTAATAGATGGCCTCATCCATCACTTGGTAGCGCTCATCTGTGTGTGTACCCTCCAAGATCTCGCATGCTCTCCTATCCTTGGAGTACTCCACCAGTAGCCGAGCCTTCCAATCATGGTAGATGCTCATGAGTGATAGACCAACGGGTCTCCATGATAGAGCATCAGCAACCACATTGTGCTTTCCCTGCACATACTCTATATCAAAGTCATAGGCTTGCACCTTGCTAACCCATCTTTGCTGCGTGTCATTGAGGCCCTGCTGCCCCATGAAGTGACGAAGACTGTTGTGATCAGTCTTCATCTGAAACCTGTTGCCTACCAAGTACTATCGAAATTTGGCCAATGCATGCATGATGGCCAACATCTCTTTGTCATATATGGAATATGACTGCTTATGTGGTAGGAGCTTTCGACTCTCGAACGCAATGGGATGCCCATACTATGATATAACTGCTCCAACTCCTTCCCTGGATGTATCACACTCCACGGTGAAGGGTTGGAAAAAACCTGGAAGTGCTAAGAGCGGGCAACTGCTCATCACCTCCTTGAGGCGATCAAAGGCTACCTGTGCTCCATCAGTCCATGCGAAAGCCCCTCTCTTGGTCAAATCTATCAAGGGTGCTACCAGCTGTGAAAACCCCTTGACAAACTTCCTGTAGTAGGTGTAGATACCCAAGAAACCCCTCAGTGCTGTCACATCTTTGGGCACTGGCTAGTGATGGATAGCCTGTATCTTCTCCTCATGGACCTTCACCCCATCAACGCCGATGATGTGCCCTAAGTAGAGCATCTCTGTCAAGCCAAACTCGCACTTGGATAGTTTGGCATAAAATTGCTACTACTCCAAAACATGTAGCACCTCCTCCAAGTGCTGGAGATGCTCTTCCCATGTCCAACTGTAAATTAAAATATCATCCGAGAAAACCAACACAAACCTCCTCAACTGTCTCCGGAAGACATGCTTCATGCACGACTGGAAGGTAACCAGAGCGTTGGTCAGCCCAAATGGGATGACCAGGAACTCGAAGTGCCCATAATGGCACCAGAAAGCTGTCTTGGGGATGTCTTGATCCCTCACCCTGATCTGGTGGTACCCTGAGCGCAGATCGATCTTAGAGAAGTACTTGGATCCTTTAAGCTCATCCATGAACTCATCTAAGCGGGGTATGGGGTACCTGTTCTTCAGTGTCTTCCGGTTGAGGGCCCAATAGTCAATGCACATGCGTAAGGTCCCATCCTTCTTCTTCACCAGTACTATTGAAGAAGTGAAGGGACTGGAACTTGCCCTGATATAGCCCAATGCCAACAACTCCTGAATGGCCCTCTCAATCTCATCCTTATAGGCCTTAGGATGCGTATAAGGGGTAATGATCACTGCTTGCACACCTAGCTCCAACTCAATAGTGTGCTCGAATCCCCTGTCTGGCGGCTGCCCTGGTGGAATATCCCCAAACACCATTGCGTATCTGTTCAACAAGGCATGTATGTCTGATGGTGGTGTCTGGGCCTATCCCCCAACCTCCGAAATCCTCAGCTCCATTGCCCATGCGATGTCCCCATGTTGCAGATTTACCTCCATCCCTTGGGCTGAGACTGTCTGGGGTGGATAGGAATGCATACCTTTGAGAACTACTGACTTGCCATTCGGCCCGGTAAACTCCATCTCTAGTTTCTTCGAGTTAATAGTGACTCGCCCAAGGGAGTATAACCAATGGACACCCATCACCACATTGGTGTTTGGCACATGGACCACAAAGAAGTGGTCCGTCATCGAGTAGTTTCCCATAACTACTGTCAAAGCAGGCATATACTGAGTGCACTGCATGGTACGGTCACCTGGTACTAGGACTGAAAAGCCCTCAAACTTAGTAGTGGTGAGGCCCCTCCTTTGAACCAACTGGGCATCCATGAAGTTGTGGGTGGGCCCACTGTCAACTAGGACTGACACTCCCTGTCCTTGTATGGTGCCTCTGATCCTCAATGTCAAGAATTTGGGGACCCCGCATAAAGAAGTAAGGACTCCCTCAGATGGGGCCAGGGATGCCCCTCCCTGTGGAGGTGGTGGTGGTGGTCCCCTATCTATCGGGCTCTCACCATCTTGCACACCACACTCCTGCTCCAACTCGTCCTCTTGGTCACTGTCTGAAAATAGCTCAATATAGTGTGCTTTGCCAACAGTGCACCAATGGCCTGGTGCCCAGGGCTCCCTGGAAGTGAAGCACAACTTCCTCCTCCTGAGGTCCTTCCGCGTCTCATCATTTACCTGCCCCCGCCCCTGGGTGGTTCTTTGAGGTGGAGGTCTAGTGTCATGCCCCTTCTGTGGAAAAGGGGTCCATGCAGGGAAAGGTGCTTTAGTCTTGGGGATGGCCCCCTTTAGTGCACAAAACTGCCTCTTGCAGCGTGGAGGGTTTGCGTGACTTCACCAGTCCACGTAGGGGCTCAAGTAAACCCTCAATGAAAGTGTATACCCTCCGAGCCTTTGATAGATCCAGAACCATCACTGGCACTCACAGAAACTCTGAAATATACTGCTCTGGGTTGCCTGTCTGGCGCAGTTGGGTCAACTCCCTGAAATGGGCCTCCGAATCTCTCTAGTCAACGTTCTACCACCCTCTTGGAGAAATCCTCATAAGAAGCCACATTGGCATGCCCCAGGGTGGCCAAGCCATGAAACCACCAATCGTGGGCTTTCGCCTCCAGGTGCAGCGTGGCCATCTTGATGGCTTCCTGTTCTGTCATCCGGTTAAGCTGGAAGTAGGTGTCCATCTTCTCAACCCAAGCCCTAGCAGTGCACTTGGTAGTTCCATCAAATGTAGGGAAGTACATCCTCCCTATGGTCCTCTACAGCTCATAGCTTTGTGTACCCTGTCCTCCACAACCCTTGCTCTTCTCATTCAGCTTGAGCTTGCAGAAATCTCTTAAAGAGAGTGCTTCCTTGAAGTTTGCATCCATAGATTGCCCCTCTCTAAAATGATCTCTCATCTGTGTGGGGTCTTCCCCCCTTGCTGGTTCGATTTGTGCCACAGGTACGAAAGAGGGCAGTGTGGCTTGAGTTGGCCCACTAGCTGATGGGTGTTGTGCTACTGGTGAGGGGTGATCGAATAGCTGGGAGGCTCTAGAAGTTTCCCCAAATAGAAACCCTCTAGGAGTGGTTCTCTCTCTGTTTTGCATCTTTATCTCCTCCAGCATCTCTTTCTGGCCCTTGGCTAAGTCATTCAAAGCCCTCAGGAGGCTGTCGAAAGCCATCTCTTCCCTGCTCTTGGGTTCCACCATGTCCTCCTCTTCTACCACTGCTTCCCCCCTGTCCTCCATGTCTGGAGTAATCTCCAACTCTCTTTCTTTGCTCCGGTACCTCTGCCTTCTGTATGTGATGTTCTGTTGGTCCCCTTCTCTCATAGGAGAAAATGGCCACTGCTGAGCCAAGACCTAGGCTCTGATACCACTGTAATGTTCCTAAGTAGGAATACAAGTGATATACAAGCATACAATCAGTTCAACAAACATAAAAACGAAATAGACACTAAGCACCCATGGAATGCTGGAAATAAGGAATTGCTGAGTCATTTTATTACTTTTCCAAGAGCAAAATACAATAGTAAGTAGAATGGTGCACCTGGGCTTGTCTCAATGGACAAGCATGACCAAACCCAAGTGAGCAATAACTGAATTGATGACTGCTACAACTGCCGCACCAAACTGCATTGTGCTGCCTAGAAAATTGCTCTTTCTGCCGACTTCAAATGGCTAGAATCCCTACTTCCCGTGCTCAGATAATTATGAGATTCGAGCTCATGACCCCTTGGCCTAAACCCAAAAAAACCCACGAAGGAATTTGGTTGGTTCAGACTTCTGAAATTCGACCCCTAATGAGCCCAACTTCAGCTGCAACTACAAAACTTGGCTTGCTGGATTATGACTGTAAAACCTCCTGGAAAGTGTTTGGAAGTGCTGGGTTGATCCCTCCTACAAATCTCCTGACTTCTCGGATGAGTTTCCGGGCTGTAGCTCTTGCCCTCAAAACCCACGAAATTACTGGACTGGCCCTCTGCGCTGTCCCCCAGCCCTGGAATTCGAACTGTTGGGTTGTTGGCTTCTTTGGCCCCAAAACTCTCATTGAATGCTGGCCTAATACTGTCCTTCAGATTCCTTGGCTTCTCCAGCAAGTGGTTGGTCCACTGTGGCTCAATCTCTCTCTGTGTGTTCTCCCTGTGGCCCAGAAATACGCATTCCCTGCATGTAGTTGAGTGATGGTGCTGTAGAAACTCACTGGATCCCCTGAAAATGTTGGTGGAACTGCGTTCCTAGGGCGAGCACTTGAAGTCCCCGAAGGTAAGGTTGAATCTCTCACTTGAGAGATTCGTGTCTGAACAACCAGTTGACTTGCCTAAGCAGCTGAGCAAACAACCAAGTAAATTCAATTTGCAAGGTGAATGAATGATCCAAATGAGAGCCTCCTCCTCCTTTTGTCTTCGTGGGCCTTCCTTGCCTCATGTGGGCCCCTCCATTCAGCATTTCGAATTCCCTCCAAGCCATTCGAATGGCCTAGTTTGAATTCCCACGTGGGTGGCCCCCACCTTCCACTAGCAAACAAATTAAGCTGAAATTTCTCCTAAGTCCCTAAGTCGAAACTGCTGGGTCCTTTTCCTTAGCCAAAAATGTGCAAAAATGTGTAGAGATAACCTATTACAAATGTGTTTGAGAAGGGACATGACAGTAGGGAAAAGTTTCTTTCTGTCAAAGAAATTTAGTTAAATCAGTGAATGTGAGACGTCAGAGAAAAATATCGACAATTTTTGTATATGGTCCTCCTCTTCAATATAAGTTCCACTGTGGAACAGTAACAACGTGGATAGTTAAAAAAAAACAAAGACGTGGGAAATGTAGCCATACATGTTAAGATGACCGTCTAGTTTTACAAGTGGAAATTGTGAAGTTACAACACATAATTGAATTTTACAAGTTAGAAATGGAAACAACTAGAGGCTGGCTAATATGCAGAAGCTTGGAAATGAGATTTAATGGGCCTGTAAGGTCTTGCAGGTTTGTAACTAAGCTCTGATACCAGATGTAAGACCTGAACTATGCAGATTTTAACCAGACATGAATCAATATTTAAAATTTACATTGCAGGAGAATACCTGGAATCAATTGCAGGTGTTTTAGACTGTGCTTGTTCCCGCTGCTGTAGTTACCAAACCGCCCTTTTACCTCCCAGCCTATCTAGGTTATACCTGTACATTCCCCAGATCCAGAAGACAAATTTTCTTGTCCCCGTGCCCAAAATTCCAAGAACAATCAAGCTCAATCTCTGTAATTCTGTTAGAAATTCCCGCCTCTTCTCCAAAATCTCCTCTGGTTTCACAAAATTCTCTCTAACTCCCCAAAAATGAATCCCTATTATCGTCTTCTCCTTTCCTTTATATCCTCAACTCTACTGCCTCTCTATCTCCTCATGTCGGCTTCCTTCCTCCACCATTTCCCTTTTCTTCTTGCTGTTAGCTACCTTCCAATTTTCTCGACCCTTCTCTTCCTTTTGGATAGAGGTGGTGGTCCATTTATTTAGTTTTGATTTTGATAATATTTTATTAAATTAATATCCAATTAATTAAATTGGTTCATTTATAGTTTAACAAGGATTGATTTTAATATTTAAATAAATGATTTTATTTATTTTAATTAAATATAAATTAAATAAAATTTCATATATATTTCATTATCTTTATCATATATATTTATATAGATATATTTAATTTTTAGGATTATATATATATATATATATATATCTATAAAAGAGTGGTATACATATCAAGGCACCACTCGATATATTTATTATATTCCGATAAGAGAGGAATTAATTTCGATAATCAATTCATTAACCTAAACTTAGACATTTCCCAGTATTATCCAGTATGTATACTAGTGCAGTACATGCAGGCCCATGCATATGTAGCTATCATATGGATGCCTCGTATGTATGCTAATATTCACATTTTGTTTGTAATTTTAGGTGGGCCATTACAAGTGTACCTTGTATTTGGTAAATCCTTGCATTTTGTGGTTATTGTATGGAATGGTTGATTATCTAGGGTTTCTATGTGTAAATATATGGTAGGAAATTATTCTATGGACTCTTGATGATAGTATTGCATGCATTACCCACTTACAGAATGTGTATGACAATCCCATGGGTGAACATTTCAACTAGTTCCCCCCATTGACTTTGCTCCCTCATAAAAATGATAGCTAAGGTTTGAAATCTAGGGTTTCATATTCCCTCACTCTTTTGCCAAGGTTTAGTCATCTTTAACCATCCCCTAGACTCCATCACCCAAAGTCAAGGCATTGGTCTTTGTTACATCGTTGATTATCTTGAAACTCATCTTCAATTTTGATTTTCTCCTCTAAAACCTGAATTTTGGCCTCTTAAGGTGAGCTGCTAGCTAGGGCTGGGGCACATTTCTCAACTAGGGTTTGAAACGTTCTTTAGTAGAGAGATTCAACATGTAGAGGTGAGGTATTTGCCTCAAAATCAAGTCATTCTTGTGTGAGAAACCAGGACACTACTGAGAAGGGGGTGAATCAATAATGTGACCAAATTATACAACTATTGCCAAATTAAACTTTTCAGTCTACTTGGTAATCATTCATGTAAGAAACATCATAAATCAACATGTAAATCATGCACATATGCAACATATAAAGACACCAATCTGCTTCTTTATTCCTTTGCAAAGACAAGCTACAACTTGCTATTACATCATTGCATGCAAGCTTCTACTTGTAGGTTTCTTAGGTTGCCACATGAAGGAAGCTACCACTCCCCAATTTATCAACTACCACTTAAAGGATCTACTACCCTTGGTTTTATTAGCAACCATTGAAGGGAGATGCTACCCCTGATTTATCATCTGCCATTGAAAGGAGCTACTACCCCTGATTTATCAACTACTATTAAAAGGAGCTCCAACCCCTCACTGTTTACCAACCACTATCAGAAGGAGCTACAACCCCTGAAATGCAAGCTCCAACTTGCTAGCCATGTTGATCCATCTTTCATACTATTTTCAAACTTAGATCAACAAGACTTTCTTGCTTCAAACATAAATTCACCTCTCTTTAACACACCTCAATCACCTATCTCAACACCTTTGCCACCATAAAAACACCTTTAGCAAATACTATTCACTTATTTCTGAACTCTGCTGAACACACACCAAAAAGACCATCATTACCAATTTCACCAATGCTTTCTCTACATTCTTACACACCTTTTTGACACCAAATTTGATGCATTCACAACCTAATGCATCTTAGATTTACCCTCTGTTGCATACTACAGTATGCATCCTGTTACATCCAACAACCAACTGTTACATCCTGTTACTCCAACAACAACCAACTCGGTTGTTAAATTCTGCTTATAAAGAATTTGAGCAGATAATTTTAGTTTTTGACTCTAGTTATGTTCAACTCATAATTTACGGTTAATAGAGGTTTTGATCTCATTAACTCTTTGTTTTTCAATTCTTTTTAAGTCTTCTTGATGTGGTTTGATCATCTTCTGTCTCTGATATACTATTCTAATATGGAAACCCGAGTCAAATTTCTAATTTTGCAATTTAGAACTTTAGCTAAGTTTAGCTCTTGTCTTGTTCTCTTCAAGTATTTCTCTTGCTATTTGTTGTTTAAACATGAGTTCTGCATGTGTGCAACTCAAATTCCATCTCTACATGAGGTTCTAAACTAAATCTCTGACTTAATCTGCTTGTTTTCACCATTCTGGTAAGTTACAGGTTTTAGCAGTGACTTTAACTATAGTTCTAACTTTAGCGAACTACCAAATTTAATAAAACTACCAAATATATCACCAAGTTGGTCTAGATTGACTTATTAGACTTTTGGTCTAGATGGACAAATTAGACATCTGGTCTAGATGGATAGATTAGACTTTTGGTCTAAATGGATGGATTAGACTTATGGTCTAAATGGATGAATTAGACTTTTGGTCTAAATAGACGGATTGGACTTCTGGTCTAAATGGACATATTGGTCTTAGACGGGAAAAATAAACTTCTAGTCTAGTCGGGAGGCTTAGACTTAGATTGGAAAAATAGACATCTGGGCTAGTTGGGCAGATTAGACTTAGACTGGAAAAATAGACTTCTGGTCTAGTCGAGCAAATTAGACTTAAATTGGTCTAGTTAGGCATATTAGACTTCTAGTCTAATAGAGTTCCAGCCGAATAGACTTTCAGTCTAATAGATTTTTAGTCGAATAGACTTCTAGTCGAATAAACTTTCAGTTGAATAGACTGACTTATTTTGCCCTTGACCTGTGAACTTGTTTTGCTTATAATTTTTGATTCGAGAGGTCTTTTTCAGACTTCCATATACAGTTGGAAACGATTTTTTGAGATCTATCCATATAACTAGTTTCCAAGAGAATATGAGCTGAATATCTAAGGAAAAAATTGATCTAAAGATAATGCCCCTTTAGGCACCAGTTTCACTTGTTCACCAACCTGCCTACAACCATCTAATCAATGCCACTTCATGTCACTTCCTTTGACATCAATGCCAACATATTTCTAACATCACATGGCTAATTTATCTATTTTGGGGTAAATGTCCATTGCCCTAGGTAGGTTTTTCCCTAGAATAGCCCTAGTTTGCCCTAGGCTTCAACTTGGGGCTTATTGAAGGCTTCTTGTCCCATAAGTTGAAAGTATACAATTGTTGGAAGCCTTTTCTTGGCCTTGTGATCCTAGTTTGACCTATTTACCTTGCTTATTCTTAAGCCCTAGGTCACATTTTGCCCTAATTAGACTTATAGGAGGGTGTGAGTTGCCTCCTTGTGCAAATTGAGCCCTGTACCTAGGTAGAGTAGCCCTTCTTAAGCCTATCGTGTCACCTTGCCCCTTGTACTTGATAGATCCTTTAGGTGACACAATATAGTGGTGAAAATCCACAAAAGCGCAGGAGGTAGTGGCTGCAGTGACAGTGGACCACACCTCATATTGTTGTCCCTTGGTCTAGCTCTTGTTTTGTGAGCTAACCTCCCAAGACTTGCTAGATTTTGAGGCAACAGGGCAATTCTATCTCTTTGAGGAGACCGTCTCTTAGGTCTACTTCGACCTGCACTTAGGTGACCCTGCGACTAGGCTTAATAAAGCAACAATCCTCCAAAATTACAAAGAAACCGATTCAATTCCCAATTTCTTTGAGGATATGTGAATTCTAGAAAATTAGAGGGAACCTCGGAAGAAGAGCCCATACCTTGTGTAAGTATGGGCTAACAGGTTGCGCCACAATCAAAACACCATTGTTGAATGGTTAAGCCTAATAACCCCCAAGACCAGTCTTGCGCTAGCACCTTTTCAACTTCATTCGATAAATTTAGGATTGTCCAAAACCACCCACGAAGCAAGATATGGAATCAAGGTGAGAAACCCAGAGTAGGAAGTTAATATTGGTCTATCCAATGCCCAAAGATGAGGGGGCTTACCATCTTTGCAACAAATCGTCCAGCCAAAGCTCTTTTCTGAAGAATGTGGATGTTGGAGAGAGGAATATCGTCCACTACCACCATTTTTGTTTTCTCTCAATGAGGTTTCAGAGGACGTTTAAGAAAATATCTGAGGCTAGGGTTAACTCGAGCAAGAGTAGGGAGAGAAACAAGCCAGGAAAGCATAGAAGGGTCTAGAATTGGCGAAGTAATGGAGTCCTCAGCCATCTTTCGCTGGGGGAGAAATGAATGTCTCCTAACATGAACAAGGTGGCAACGAGGAGGTCTGAACATTAGGAGGGAGGTTCAACGATGGAAATCCCTTGCTATTAATTCTTCTTGGGATGTAAAAATGGGTCCACCACGAGGAATTTCCTCGCCAATATCCAAAGGCTCCTCATCCATGAATGCAAAGGAAGGATCCCAAAAGACTCGTGCGACAAATTATAGTAGGTGTAGAGAAGCGTGAGATGGAAAATCAAGAAAAAGTCGTGATAGGCAAAAAAAAGAAAAACTGTGATGACAAGGAAAAAGCGCTCCGTGGCAACCTACAGAATGAAACCCTGAAAAAAGAAATGCCCCATCTGCGAAGACCCCCATATTGAAGCTAGCACTCAATCGTTCCATTCTATTCTATCGTTTTAGTCAATATATTATTTTGATCCCTATGGATTCTTTCATATTATCCCATTTATCTTAGATATTCAGTTTGTGAACTAGATTGGTTCATCACATTTGGTACTAGAGCAAGGTTTGATCCCAACCCTTGGCCATCATACTTGGTCAAAATTTTGTTTCCTTTGGCAACATATTTGTTGCCTTTTGGCTGCAACCATAGTTGTTTAGAGTTTCTTTAGTTCTTTGTCATTGACTACATTAGGCCTTAAGTCCTATTACCACATAGATTAATAGTCTTGCAAAAATCAGGTAAGATGTTGGAATAACACCATGCAGGACAAGTGCCCACTGTCACCTAGGCATGAGTCCCCACCCTTTAGGCCAACTCCTAAAATGCCATTGGAGGCTTCCCTACAAAATCAAAATGCTCCACCACAAGATTAATAAATCAATGCCTATAAATCCATATTTGTTGCCTTTTGGCTGCAACCATAGTTGTTTAGAGTTTCTTTAGTTCTTTGTCATTGATTACATTAGGCCTTAAGTCCTATTACCACATAGATTAATAGTCTTGCAAAAATCGGGCAAGATGTTGGAATAACACCATGCAGGACAAGTGCCCACTGTCACCTAGGCATGAGTCCCCACCATTTAGGCCAACTCCTAAAATGCCATTGGAGGCTTCCCTACAAAATCAAAATGCTCTACCACAAGATTAATAAATCAATGCCTATAAATCTCTATTGGATGATAGAGTCTAGGAGTTAGCTTAGGTGATTACAAATCTGAAAATGTTATTCTACAGCAGTAAATTGCAGACCGATAACCAAAACACTCAATAAAACAATGAGATAAACCTTGTAAATACACCAAACTGAGTGTAAGACAACCCTTACCAGTTAGGAAATGATTATTGTTGATTGAAACATTGTATATTCTTGGAATCAATACTTTATAATTGCTGTTGTAAACCCATAAATCTGTTTTCCTGCATAAAAGTGCAGGACCAACAAGCTAGGGCCCACTTCAGGGCAATCCAAGAGCCTGAAAATCTACGAATAAAACTTGGCTATGGGTCAGAGGTGTCACTAATTTGAAATACCTTTCCAATAAGCTACAAGAACCTCGAAACACGGAGTATTTGAAGAGATATGGAAATCTAGAAAATAATACTCAGTTTGGGGTCAAATCCCCACTAGGGTGAAAACCCAGATTTAATTCCTTGCTGATTTTTGATCCCATAAAATTTGAGATGCATTTTATGATTCGAATAATACTAATTGAACTTCAAGGAACAAAAAAATAAAAGGGAGAATGATAGATATACTTTTTGAGGCCAAAACCCCTTGAAATAGTCTTGTTTTTCTTGTAATAGGTGGTTGTAACTAGGTGTTGCAGATTGTTAGTTTTTGTAGCATCGGAGGTGTTCTAGTCTCTAAACTTTGTGTAGAGGCTAAAATATAAGAGTTCTCAAGAACCCATAAATCATTTATGGAAATTCCACCTAGAACTGTCTCAATTAAATTATTAGCCAATTTTTTTAAATATTTCCTAAGTCTAAACTTAGGAAAATTGGTTAGCTAATCATTATTAATTGAGATAAGGCGTGAATCATCTAGAAACTCACACAGGTCGACTCCGATATGATTTTAGCCCTTGATTAAGTTTTAATCTTGGTCTTGAAGTCCAACAGAGGATTATAAGAAGTTGATGGGTAGATGGAGAACACACACTTGAGATTGATTTCCTTGGAGAGCTTGATTTTCTAGAGAGCAGCAAAAGTTGCTAGAGGAGTTCGAGCTAGATAAGGAAGCAAAGACAGAGGGGTAGGGACAGTAAAGTCAGAGGAATATTTTCCATATTTGGTGAGTACTTTGCAGAGAGGTTGAGATTTTCTGCAGGAGGCTGTGCAGACCCTCAAAGGGTAGTTCGATTTTTGATGAGGAGAAGACATCTTCAGTTCTAGAGGCCAAGAAGGGGTTCCAGAGGGCCGAAGAAGCGTTTTCCCAGTCAGCAGCAGGTAGGATGGTTAGATTGGCAGTCGATTTAGGCATCACATGTGGCAGGCAAAATCAAAGTGATGTAGAGCCTGTGGAGGCCCAATTGGATGGTTAGCTTTTCAGGGGCAGTCAAGTGCTGGGATTGCTTAGAGCAAGGGTAATTTTCCTCAGATAATTTTTGCTAGTATTTTCTCTGTAGGATTGCCAGATATCGACATCCAGATTGTACTTGGATTATTTCACTACTGCATAATAATTAAAACCCTGAGTTGCTGCACCAGTTTTCCCAAGTTGGGTTTTTTCGTGGACATTGTCCAAAAATAACTGTCAATTTTATGTGTGTATCCGTATTTTCTCAGATTCCAGATTATCTTCTGCAAAATTTAATTTGGTGAAAATTGCAGTTGTGAATTATTCGTTGTTTGTATGGGAAAATAAACTATTAATTAATTTACAGATAGAAGAATAATTTCCAGTTGTTGTAAGAGTTGAAAATTTCGCACAGGCTTGCAAACCCTTGGACAACGTGTTTAATGAAATAAAACCTTATCTGCATACATGAAGCCACTATCTTTCTTAAACCAATTGATTAAGTCAAATGAATCAAAACCCAAGTGCCAAACTAGTTGAAAATTGAGAAATTAAGCATAAGCTAGTGATTTTTTTTTGTTTTTTAAAATAGATATAGATCATAAATTGGAAAAAGATTTGAATTATGAGAAATTGATGATGAAATGAAAATATGGCTTACCTTTTACCACACTAATTACCTCTTGTGCCAAATTGGGATCACAACCCTCCCTAAATAAGCTCTTGATTCTCTGAATGTAAGCTTTTGTGATTCATAATTTATATAAAATATTTTCCGGAAAAATCACATCGCAGGTTTAATGTCGACGCGTTTCAAATCACTTACTATGGTTCATCATCAGGACAAAGATGGATAGCTTGAACCAAATAACCAATAAATATAGTAGAGATGCAACAGTTAAATCCCAACTGACAAATATTAAATACTATATAATGTTCAAAATAAAAACAGGAACCACCATTGCATCTTTACATTGCTTGAGAAATGTCAAATCAGCTACCTTCTTTAAAACTCTTAACCGTGTTTGTTCAAATAGATGAACTTTGTTGGCAACTTCCCTTCCGTGTAGGGATAAAATCTCAAAATGGAAGTTTTTGTAATTCATAATTTATATAAAATATTTTCTTGAAAAATCACGTCACAGTTTTATGTCGACGCGTTTCGAACCACTTACTGTGGTTCATCATTACAATAACGATGGGTAGCTTGAACCAAATAACCAATAAAGACATCTCTGTTGTATTTATTCGTTATTTGGTTCAAGCTATCCATCTTTGTCCTGATGATGAACCACAGTAAGTGGTTCGAAACGTGTTGACATTAAAACTACAACGTGATTTTTCCGGAAAATATTTTATATATAAATTATGAATCACAAAAGCTTGCATTTTGAGATCTTATCCCTACACGGAAGGGAAGTTGCTAACAAAGTTCATCTGTTTGAACAAACACGATTAAGAGTTTCGAAGAAGATAGATGAAATGAGGTTTCTCAAGCGACGTAGAGATGCAATGGTGGCTCTCGTTTTTATTTTGAATATTATAGTATTTAGTTTTTGTCAGTTGGGATTTAACCATTTCATCTCCACTGCATTTATTGGTTATTTGCTTTAAGATATCCATCTTTGTGCTGATGATGAACCACAGTAAGTGGTTCGAAATATGTCAACATTAAAGCTCTTGATTATTTTAGTTGGACAAGGTGTGAATTTGGAGTGCATGCACTAATCACCTCCAATATTGTCTAAGAATTTTTTTTCATTTCGAAAATTCAACTAGGAGTGGCTCCTTCAATGGAACACCTGCAACTAATGGATTGGCTATGAGACTAGAGAATTCTAATCCTTTAAGGAGGATCCCATAACAAGGGTTTGTCCAAAAATTAGATTTCAAAGACCTAGCTCAACAATATAAGAGTAAGGCCTAGCATTCTAGCCCTTTTTCTCCAAGTGACAAAGTAGCTCTTCAATGGATTGATACAATGTTGTGTAATTTTAAGTTTTTACCATAAACTAGAAAATGATCTCATGGAACACATAATTCTTTGAAGAGCTAAGAAGAGAAAGAATAGAATAGCCAATCCACAAATTGAAGACAAAGTGTTTGCAACAAGAAGCTCTTACTATGGCATGAATGATCTCACATTTTCACAACATGGTTTTCTAAGGAGGGAGGGCTCTAAATTTGTAGATGAGTCTCTCAACAATAATCCTCTGTAGATCCACAAAATAAGCTGAATTTTTATTCACAAAATCTTTGGAGATTAAGTCCAAAATAATTTTTGATTTTACATTGAAAAAGATAATTTTTACATGAGGAATTTCCCATGAAAGGGGAGTGACATTTAAAACAACTCCAATAAAACCTCCAATAACGCTCATTATCTTTCAGAATATGCCTTAAATGAAGGTCCATGGCCATACCACAAGTCAAGGCCCTTCCATGAAGCATGGGAGTGATTTTTCAAGCTCAAAAAGGGCCGTAAAAACCCCATTAAATAAAGTGACGTCTAGCATAGGAGTGCCTTAAGAGGCATAGTGTCTAAGTGTTCCACTTGAAATTTGCTCAAAGACGTTTGGAAAAAAATTAGAAATCCTTTTATGCCTCTATGTTCATCCAATATGCTCTTGACATACTCCAATGGCTAGTAAAAGGGGATGACTCTCCTTGCTTGGTGATGAAACTTGCACAAGACTTGGCTTTTGCCCTGATTTGAGATAATTTGTTGGTGAAGAAATCCTCCTTTGGTCCTTTATTGGCTTGACTTGACTTGGAATCTTCCACAAGTTGCTCTTTAATCCTCCAACATCTCCCTTGACTTAGTCCATTTTCCTTTGAAATATATTCTTTTTCTTTTTCTTTGCTAATTTTTCTTTCTCTTTGTTTGAAGATTTGTATTTCCTTGACTTCTTGTGTAATGTCCCCTTCAGATCATTAACTACAAAGGAGATGGAGTCATAGCCTATCTAGATCCCATGGGCTATTGACAAGAGAAATTGAGGGGTCATTATAGTAAAATAGACAATAATTAAATAAAAGGGGAAATAAAGTCACTTTGTCAAATAAAGTAATCCATGGTTTTGCCCATGGTATTACCAATGGTTTTCAAAGGAGGATGTCATTATTAATAGAGAAGAGATTGAAAGGGGTGTGAAGAATTATCAGAGGATTCATTCAATTAACTAGCTGGTGGAGTTTGCAAGCTGGAACCTAGTTTCGGTGTTGCAATATACACCCTAGCTTGTGGCATTGCTTTTGGAGGGCACCAAGCCTGTAGTGACTGTAAACTTAAAATTTCACGCACTGAAAACTGAAATATGCAGAACCGTAAAATAATGAAGAACTTACCTGAACTGCTGTTGACTGGTAAATTGCTGTCTGCTCTCGTTCTCTGAAGTTGAATCGATTACTGGGAAACCAATTCCTCCCAGCCAATTCAGTAAGCTTCACTTACTGACCCCCGTGCCCAGAACCTCAGATCAATTTCAGCTGCTTCCGTCCCTGTTTCGATCTTACTCTCCCTCTCAGTTTTTTTCTCCTCTTCCTCCTTTCCTCGGCCCTCTCAGTGGTTTTATACCGAGGGGTTCGGTGGCCGCCTCCCAGCCTCCCCCCACCGCTGGTGTAGCTCTCGACACCTCCCACATGCATTTCCTTAGATATTTATTGATCGGAGGTTGTTGTCGACTGCGTAGAGGTTTCATTTATGAGTTGAATGATCTTTTCAAAAGGTTACCCGTATGTTTCTTATATTTGCTTTAATATATACTTCCATTTATTTTATGAACTTTAACTTTATACATATTAAAGTCTAAACTTTATATTAATTTATACCATTAATTATATATTAACTTATTATTTACTTTACTATTATATCATTAACTTTATAATTAATTTATACCATTTAATTTATATTATTTAACTTATATCATTTACTTATACTACTTTATATTATTTAACTTATATTAATTTATACCATTTAATTTATATTTTATATCATTTAACTTAGACGGATATGTAAATGGGTTGTTACAAAGCCACCCTAGCCAATTATTTCAATTGGCATACTAAATCTAGGGCAGCAGAATTGGTAGCATTAGGACCAAGAGAAAGTCAATGTCAGGAATATCAAATTCTTTGGAGGTTGAATTTACTAATCAAGGACACTTCTCAGGGCCAAATTGGATCTAATCAGGTAAACAAAATTGAAGATAAATTATTGTGTCAGAGGGGCTGCAGTTAGGTGATTGATTTACATGCAAGGGCCAACTCATGTCGATCTTCCATTACCCAAGGTCTAATTGCATAATACCTGGTAGTCGAGAGGGGCAATGCTATTAACCATTAGGGAGGTCGATTATATTTCTCTTAGGGACCAAATTGAAGTTGTTAAGGGATTGAATATGCGCTAGATATTTATCTCAAAGCGTCATATTATCAGACAAGGCAAAATCCAGTAACATCGTCAGGACCGAGCTCATTATTTGTTTTGGATGAGCATCATTGAATTAATTGGATTGGATCACCATCTCCATGTAGAGTGAATAGGAGAAGGGTCGAAATAAATAAGCGAAGGAGGCCAAGAATCGATCTATTGCAAATTGACTACGCCTGCGAACTAAAGCCGAGTTTCTCAATTGATGTATGTTCCCATTTTTAATTTTCCCTCAGATGCAATTAGGATGGACTTGGCAGCTAGTTTACAGAAGCGATATTTCATCGTCAGGGGACCCAGAGGGTTTTGGAGGAGTTTTTTGGGGATTGATGGAGTTCGCTTGCTGTATTTTACCATCGAGGGCAATTCTACACAATTTGTTCTTGGTTTTGTTGCATTATGACGAATCCCATAAAACAATAGTGAAATCATAAAGTTCGATCAAAATGTACACACATGCAGAAATATCTGATTACACCAGAAATAACACCCAAAATGTGTTGAAGTTTTTAAGTTTACTTAGTTAGAAACCCTCCATGCACTTTATTTGATTTATTCCTACCTACTTGTTATTTTCCTTAACAAGTTATTTACATTGTAAATACTGAAAATAAACACTAGTGCATGCTCAACATATTACAGATCAACAACTAAAAGAAATAGAAACAAACATGCCCTATGACACCATATTAAGTGATAATAATAGTGAAATCATAAACGTTCAATCAAAATGTACACACATGTAGAAATATCCGATTACACTAGAAATAACACCCAAAATGTGTTGAAGTTTCTAAGTTTACTTAGTTAGAAACCATCCATGCTCTTTATCTGATTTATTCCTACCTACTTGTTATTTTCCTTAACAAGTTATTTACAATGTAAACACTGAAAATAAACACTAGTGCATGCTCAACATATTATAGATCAACAACTAAAAGAAACAGAAACAAACATGCCATATACCATTATTTTTGGCCTAATGTCCCCGGAAAAACCCAATGTGGGAAAACTGATGCAGCTATCTAAGGGTTTTCTTATTAAGCAATATCATAGTACAATCTGGGTGCCGAAACTGGTCTACCCAACAAAGAATTTGGCAGTAATACCTCTCAGTTTCTGACAAATCTATTGGATGAAACCCCGGATAATCCTTCCGGTAGCTACTCAGCACCAATTTGCCCCAAAAACCCCGGCGTCTGTCGAATTTGGACTGCATCAGCCTCTCCTAGCCTAGTGCTGGCCCTGTGTCAGCTCTCTGAGCCTCTGCCTTAGCTATGCTGGCCCCTCTGGTGCTTTGTGCAACACTTAGTTGCCTCTATGTCGCCCTGAGTGAGCACTGGATGCTCTTGCATCTCTCTCTCTGGCTGCTCTGCTGCTCTCCGGCACTATCTCTACCTCTTTGTCTCTCTGTACTCAATGCCCCTCAGTTGCTTTTCCGATCACTGAATCTAGCTCTCTTAGCAAACCCCGCTCTAGTGAATAGAATGACTGATCACTTTGGGGTATTCTCCAAGTGACCCTCAAGCCTCCTCTTATACTTTTCTTGTTGACATATCAACGGCCGAGATTAAGTCCCTAATCAATGACTAAGATTAGATTTAGCTTGATCCATGACTTTTGGACCATTCTAACATGGTTTCATATTAATACACATTAATGTTTTATTTTCCCTAAGATTAGACTTAGGGACTCCATTAAAAATATTAATTATTTCAATATCTTTTAAACTATTTAGAATCTGCCCAAACCCTTTCTGGGTATTGGAGACCTCACGTGCCCCAACCTCTCCACCAAATTTCATGGCTAGAGCACATCCGATGCTACCCTAAATAAACACTCCCTCTTAGCGAGGACTGTGCTCTAGTAATACTCCTCACTGAGTATCACCTTGATCATTTGGCATCGGTCCCTGTGTTGATGCTAGGTCTGCTGCCTACCATCCTTTGCCCTGCTGTATCCTATACTGCTGCCCATGGTTCTACCACTGCCACTGCTGCATCTGTACGACAACTCCCTCTGCATCCACGCTGTTGCTGGTCCTTTCTCCCAGCACTACATTCACACTGCACCTCCTCTCATCATGTTGCATTGTGCTTCCCACTGCTGCACTGTAACTTAGTTACTGAGAAGTAAGTAACTGATCTCCCAATTTGACCTCTCTGCTGGGCTAGAGACGCCCACTGATGCTAAAGCTCCCTCTGCCGCTGACAAGTGCTCCCTCTCTGACCTCTGTGCTGCTGCAACAACTCCCTGCATCTCGCACCATTGCGCACCTCTCTGTGCCATCCTGCACTGGTGCAACACTCTTGTGCCTCTCACACTGCTGCAGCCTGCTAGCCTTGCGCTGTCTCGGGACTCCTGCACTGTAGCTCTCTTTGTCGCTCCATCCGCATCCGTCTCTACTCGACTCAGGCAATCCTGCTACTCCTCTTCGCGGCTCCAGTAGCAAGGTCTAATCAAAGAGGTTGGGTACCACAAGGATCCTGCCCCTCATCGCTTGTAGTCTGCTTGACTACAGCTCGATGTTTCCCCACTTATTCTCAAGTGGCGCATGTGCACTCATGGCACAGTCATTGTCTATCAAAACTTCCTTCTCTGTCCTTGCTGGCACTGCCTTAGTCTCGGAAGACTCTCCCTTACTCCTTTTCCTTGGAAACTGGGTCGCATAATGACCCAGCTCCCCACAGTGGAAGCACTTGATCTTGGAGAGATCTTTCTTCTTCTGCTTTTCTTGCTTTCCCTCAGATGCTAGGGCCACGTCTTCCTCCTCCTGCTTGACTTTGATCCCCTTGTTGCTGCTACCCATCTTCGATTGCCGTCTGATCTCTTCTTGGCAAAGAGCTGCCCACATCTCGTCCCAAGGTGGAAGTGTCCCTCTGCCCAATATACTTTGGACAAATACTTCCTAGTCTTCTGAGACAGCATTCAGGGTTGTCCACATCATCAGCTCCTGATCCGGTGTCGCCCCTATAGCTGTAAACTAATCTCGGATCTCATTCAGTCCTTCGAGGAAGGTGTCAATCGGTTCTCCTTTCTTCATTTGATACGAGCTCAACTGATTCTCAAGCAGCATTCTTCTTTGCACAGAAGTATGCTGGTACAGCTTCTTGAGAGCCTCCCACATCTCAAATGCCGTTTCCTTCTCGGCTATGTGTGGTACTGCATGATCCTTGACCCCGTCAAGGATAATGCTCTTGGCCCTCACTGTCGCCTCCTTGTACCTGTCATTATCATTGGGGTCGACTGGGATAGCTATTACCTTCAAGGCGAAGTTCTTGACACGATTCCTGTCAAGTATGGATAAGATTCTGGCCTTCTAGACTGCGAAATTTGACACTCCGTCCAGTCTATCTTGGTTCCTTACTCCATGTAGTGCCATGATGTTCCAACTTCCTCTACTTCCCTCTTGGAAGTTCTCTGTTCGACTCCTATGAGTCTCTACTTCCCGTCTGGAAGTTCTCTTCTGGACTCCCTCTGAGTCCTAATTTCCCTCTTGGAAATCCTTCTGCCATTGTCGAGATGCCCCCTACTTTGATCATCTTGTGCAACTGTACCACTGATCCGGGTTCCTCGGCTAGAAACCCTTGGTAGCCACTCCTCTGGCTTACTCTATCAGGTACTATTCTGACTATAGTACCTCACTAGCTCCACTATGCAATATTCTTGTAGTGCTTAAAAACCCCAACAACCTGAAGGTGAGAGCTCCTAGGCTTTGCGCAATCCCAACACCAGCAACCCGACCTCCTCAGTCAACTGCGTCAGCCCTCCCATGAGCGGCTCATTGATTCTGAAGCTTCTTATCACATGGTCAAAAACAAAGCCATCTTTTATTCTTTAAATGATTGTAACACCAAAAATATATATGTTGGCGATGATAGATCTCTTACTGTTGTAGGGACTGGAACTATTCATCTAGACAATGGTCAATTTAATGATGTATTATGTGTTTCTACCTTATCTTGCAACCTTCTATCTGTATATCAGATAACTCATTCAGGTGAAGGTAAAATCGTTGAATTTTCACCTCATGATGTTGTAATTAAGGACCTAAGAGATCCTAGATAGATTTTAGATACTGGCATTGTTAATGATTCTACAAGGTTGTATAAGTTTAACAACTTTCGGTCATCAACTCTTCCCTCGATATTTGTTGCTCATAATTATGAAGTGAACAAACTTTGGCATGAGCGATTTGGTCACTTAAACTATCACTTCCTTCAAAATCTATGTAAAATTAAATATGGTGACATGTCTTCCTATGGTATCTTGCAAAGATGGTGTTTGTTCCGGATGTGTACTCAGAAAACATCATCGGGATAGTTTTGAAAAACGTGCCTCTTGGCATGCCTCAACCCCTTTATAGCTTGTGCATAGTGATTTATGTGGTCCACTTCCAGTTGTTTCATTCTCTGGCTACAAGTATTTCTTAACTTTTATTGATGATTTCTCCAGACGCACTTGGGTATTCTTGGCCTTTAAGGCCTTTGTTGAGAAACAATTTGGACATGAAATTCTTAAGCTAAGATTTGATAATGGCCGAGAATATGTTAATAACAAATTCATCAACTTTTGCACTAAGCATGGAATTCAGTTACAACATATTGTTCCATATACTCCACAACAAAATGGTGTCGTCGAAACGAAGAATCACACCTTAAAAGAAATCGCTAATTGTATGCTTCAATCTAAAGGACTTAGTCTTAAATTTTGGGCAGAAGCAATTATCTGTGCAAATTACATAGTAAATCACACTCCTACTAAGGTTTTAAAGAATATCACTCCAGAAGAAGCACAAAGCTCAATTAAATTAGATGTAAGTCACTTTCGTGTTTTTGGAAGTGAAGCATGGGCCCATATTCTAGATGAGAAACATAAATCCTTAGAACCTAAGAGTGAAAAATGTATTTTTGTTGGATATTCTGAAGATGTCAAAGGATATAGACTTCTTCAACCTAAATCCAAAAATATTATCATTAGAAGAGATGTAAAGTTTGCTAAAAATATATCGGCCTACGAGCCTAGTTCGGCGGATGTGCCACCTCTCTTTATCCCTTCTACTTCTGAAAATATTTCTTCTTCAGATGATGACAACGAGGATGACAATCTTCCCCCACCTTCTCGAGATCCTCCTTCAGCTTCTCAGCTTCCAAAATGAGTCCGTGCTACTCGTGATGTAGTAGGTGCTCTTGCAAGTGATCCTACAGATCAACGTCGTACACATTCTCAGTTCGATAGAGCCTCTTCTTTACTGGCTCAAGCTTTAGCGAATTATGATCCTGACACCTTTGTAGGAGCTTTAGGCCATCCAGATTGGGACGTAGCTATGAATGAAAAATATTGTTCACTATTGGCAAATGATACATGGGACCTTGTTCCTCTTCCAAAGGGACAGAAACTTATTAGATGCGAATGTGTTTATAGAACCAAGTTTGGAACAGATGGAAAAGTTGATGAACATAAAGCTCGTCCTGTTATTAAGGGTTTTTCACAAGTTGAAGGCATTGACTATACTGAAACCTTCTCCCCTGTTGCCAAAATGAATTCTATCCGCCTTGTTCTTTCCCTTGTTGCCTCTTTCAAATGGGAAGTCCATCAGATGGATGTTAAATTGGCCTTCTCGCATGGGGACTTGCATGAAGAAATCCATATGGAACAACCTCTTGGCCTTGTATGTCAGCTTAAGAAATCCCTTTATGGTCTCAAGCAAACCCCTCGGGCCTGGTATGCCAAAATGGATAGCTTTCTTTTAGATACTGGCTTTTTTAGGTGTCATTCTGACAATACTGTCTACACCAAGAAAGTGGGTAAGTCTCTTATCATTCTTGTTCTTTATGTTGATCATCTTATCCTTACTGGTAGTGATCCCAACCTTATAAAGCATGTGAAGTCTAGCCTTAAAAAGCAGTTTGAAATGACAGACTTAAGACACTTGCATTATTTTCTTGGTCTTCAAGTCTTGCAATCCAAAAAGGTATTTCCCTTTCCCAGTCCAAGTATGCCTTTGATCTTCTACGCCACTTTCACATGGAAGACTGTAAGCCAACCCCTTTTCCCTTTTAGTCTGGAGCCAAATTTTCAGTCACTTGTACTTCCCCTGAAGTTGATGCTACCTTATACCGTCAGCTTGTTGGAAGCTTTTTGTATTTGACCCATAACCATCCTGACCTTTCCTTTGATGTTGGCCTTATTGCTCGGTTTATGCAAAACCCACATGAAAGTCATTGGAAAGCAACTAAAAGAATACTTCATTATGTTTGAGGTACAGTTTAGTTTGGGATTCATTACAGTGCAGAAGCATATCCTCTATTGGTTGGTTTCATTGATTCTAATTGGGCTGAAGACCTTGATGATCAGGAGTCTATTGCAGGTTATGTCTTCACTCTTGGTTCTGGACCTATTACATGGGCTTGCAAGAAACAAAGTGCCATTTCTGTTTCTTCAGCAAAAGCAGAGTATTGTGGCACTGTAGAAGCTAGTAAGGAAGCCCTGTGGTTTTGTCAGATCTTATCAGAGTTTGGTTTTCAACAGCAACATCCGACTACACTTTCGTGTGATAATCAAAGTGCTATCAACTATGCAAAAATCCAGTCCAACATCAGCGCAACAAACACATTGAACTACACATGCACTTCATCAGAAAACTCATTCATGACCATGTTCTTAAAGTGCAATATTGCTCAACTGATGATCACGTTGCAAACATCTTTACAAAGGCTGTCACAGAGGCGAAGTTTACTAAACTTTGATTTTGGTTGGAGTTCAGGAAGTTGTCACTAAGGGGGGATAGGATCTAATACCTCCTTCCTTTTCCTATTGTGTCATCTTTGTACATCCTTCAATCCTATCCCAAGTTGTTCTCAAGGGGGGATGTTAGGATATTCCGACACATAGGAAATAGTTAAGTATAACTTGGTCTAGTGTATAGTTAGGTAAAGTGTGTTTCTTTACTATGTACTTTTTGTAACTTACAATTTGACGGTCACGTTATGTTCTAGACATGAAGTGATCCAACAATTCATTCTCTCCTTAGTATTACTGACACTTGATCTGTGGCTTAACACCCGATTGGTCCATGATCTCTATTTAAAGAGCATAGAGGGTCATTTGTAAGGTGACCGCTCATGAGAGAAGCTTATGTAAATTTTCTTTCTTTTACATTAATAAATTGCCTGAAGTGGCCGTGTTGGCTCAGGTCATGGACTGTTTCCCTCTTTGAGGGTTTTAACCACGTCTAGAATACTAGTGTACCGATCTGTGATTTGTTTGTGAGTGGTGTCCTCTGTTGTTCTATCTAAGGAACTTACCCTGTAAGTTCCTACAACACTTGGGGATTTGCAGAGGGTTTCGCCCTATGGGGAGGTAGACATTCATTGTTGTTGCATAGATTCAGAGTTAGATTTGGAGGGGTAGGCTTTGGCATCATGGAGATGTCTAGGTTGGATATATATCACTTCGATTAGTATTTCACCATCGGGTTCTAGGAGAGGAAGATACAATGCACGCACAATGGGCAGTTGGTTTGAGCTAGAGTGGTGCAACGACAACATGGTGGCACCTTTCTAAGGGTAGCATGGGACTCGGGCATCATAGTGCTTGGCAGCTCAATGACCTTTAGGGATGAGCTAGCAACTACAGGGGGAGGTCACTTAGATTTTCCATTGGGATTTAGTGACTCGTTGATGGTTGTGGGGGACTCCATCAACATGGAAGGTTGGCCAGCAGGAGGAGTTCAGGAGGAGCTCATGCAGGGGAGACTTCATTTGCATAAGGCATGGGTTGTCTCTTCGGGGGCCCACAATCAGAGTGCATGTGATGGAGTACTTGGTAGGGAAGCTTCATGAGGATTTGGACAGAGTTTTACATCATCGAGATGTTCTACTTATTGGCGGTAGACGGAGGGCCTCTAATGCCTATATCTGGCAGGAGGGTGAATGGAGCAAGGGGTGCTTCACGCTGATCAGGTTGGCTTGGGATCTTGGTATCGAGGGACTCCTTCACTATAGGACAATACAAAGTTTAGGGACCATCCAATGGCACATTTGGGACCCTGGTGAAGTTTGCAATGATAGTGGGGATCCACCATGAGAGAGGGCGCTTGTTTAAGCATTGGTTGAGAACATGCAATTTTTGGTGGGGAGGACTGTAATGTACCCAATTTTGATTTTTCATCTGAGGAAGTTAATGGATTTTATTAGGGAGGTGCTAAGCATAGCACAATTTTGTAACTTGAACATTGGAGACATTTTTGGCGTATGAGACTTAGGAGAAATAGAAAATTATTTTGCTAGTGGAATGTGGAGGCCACACCTACAAAAAATATGCACCACTTGGAGAGAAAATCAAATTGCTAAGGGAAGGAGGTCGAAATATTGGATGGAGAGACCCACATGAGGAGGCAAGACTTTTTTTTTATTATAAATAGGAGTATAGAAGCTATTGGGGTCTTTTGTTCACTCATCTATTTCTTTTGTTGCTCAAGCTATTTAGTTGGGTCACAAGTGTTGCTTAGCACAAAATTCTCCAATGGGAGAACTCACGCTTCTTTCTGTGGACTTCGAATGCCACCTATTGTCGCACATAATGTCTAGGCACCGCGACAACGGTTCAGATCGAGGGCTGTAACTCTTATCCCCAATCTCTCCGTTTAAGCTGATTGATACCAGTGCCTTATGGAGTCAACGATCTTGCTAGGGAAATTAAGACCAAGTAATCGATTAGCAACTGCTGCTTAGATGAATGACTATTTTATATGAAATGCAGATCCTAAAACTAATGTGAGATGCAAGAATCTTGGTTAATTTTAGTTAAATGCCTATTTAAATGTGAACCCTTCAATCCTTTCTGTGTTGAGCTTGATTTCGTAGTAACTGGCAGAGAGAAGATCAGGAGAAGCACAATAAGGTGTGATTAAAGATACTTCTCCTGAAATTCTAACATACCTGGTGCCTCCGATGGCGCAGAGAACTGTGGCTCTAACGACTGTAAGGTCACCGTTTTAAGTATTATTAAAACATGCTTCTCAAGAAAAGACGGATGGAGATCTATTTGTCTATCGACCAAGCTTATGCTTGGAAGTAAATCTTATCTATGCAAAGTTAACTTATATGCAATGCACTAGAAGATGAGATGAAGTTGGGCTCGAGAATGGGAAAACACTTCTGCTGCAAAAGCCTTCAATTACCCAAATGAAATGTTCGCTTTATTAAATGAAGACTCAAAATTAAACCCCTGAAGATATTACAATTAGAACACAAGCTTATTTCAAATTTTTCTGATACAGTTATAGCTCAAAGAGAACGATTTTTTTTTTTGTAACTAATATCAAGAAATGCTCAAAAAATACTCAGTTTATGAAACAAACGATATGCATTTTATCACAATTCCATGACAGAGTACTTAATTTTCAGAAATTAATTTTTAGGACAGCAGTGAGAAAAACTTTATGACAGCAACAATATGACAATGAAAACAATAAGATATCAATGATATCTTTATGCCAAAAATTTATTGAAATTTTTTCAAACTTGCCTACATGAATTATAAAAAAATTTCAGCCTGTTGTAATGTGATTTCCGGAATTATATCAGATCTGATATACTTATTATAGCTAGTAATTAAAACATGAAATAAGCCTAATGATGAATGCCCAACTCAAGAATTTAATTCATTTATGTATTAGACAACTCAGGAACTGATTTTAGGCTAACCCACATGAAATTTTTTCACTGTTATATTAGAGACTTCAGAAACAGAATTATTCAAAGATAGTAGTCACCAAAAATGTAGATTTAGGCCAAATTTTTGATACACATCAAACATAAATGACTTATTATTGTGTTTAACAATTTTTTTAGTTAATTTCAAACCACTTAGATGTGTTTTTCACCACTATTAGAAAGGTATTTGACTGTTGCAGCAAATATTGAGGAAAAAGATGGTTTAGAGATCAAACTCTTAGGCCCTAGGCCTTGAAGATCACTTGCCCAAATTGCCAAAAAAATTTCAATATCTAAAACACAAATTTTTACCAAATTTTCTGCAAAACCCACCAATGATTAGCTTCAGAAAATCAAATATTCAAATTAGAAATGGGGCAAGGGGAATATAGGGCCAATGAGAGGTAGCACTAGGCCCAATAGAACTAGCGTTGGGCTAGGAGAAGGCAGATCTGGGCTTAGAAGCCCCAGAACTTGAAATTCTTGTTCTAAAAAAAAATATTTTGCTTAAGATCTTCAGATTTATTGCAAAATCTTTAATGGCTGGCCTTGTAAAAAGATTTGGGATAAGATATTGCCCTCCAAGGCTTAGATCTGTCTCAAAACCCCCAGATCTGCTTGAAAAAATCTCGGATCTAAAGATTTACTTGGCTGATTTTTTAGATCTATTCCTGCAAGCAATCTTTGAACCCAGATCTTGCCCTCCAGGGTCTAAATCTAGCTCAGATCTGAAGATTTACTAGGCTGATTTCTCAGATCTATTCTTGGAAACAGTCTTTGAGCCCAGATCTTGCCCTCCAGGGTCTAGATCTAGCTTAGATCTGAAGATTTTCTTGGCTGATTTCTCAGATCTATTTCTGCACAAGTGAAAAGAAAAAAACCCAATACCCAATATGTACAAAAATAGAGAAAATCCCAAAAACCCAAGTGTTAAAATTCAAAATTATGTTACAAAATTTCAGATCTACATAAGTAAATAACAGATCTATACAAATAATTTACAGATCTATCAGATCTGAGGAGTATGAGTCCAACTCTGCTCCCAGATTTGATAATCTAAGGCTCTTAATAGCCAGATCTATTAAAATTTACACAAAATATTTAAAAGATTTTGAAATTTTAGAGAGGTACTAGCCCAAGAACACCTTGCAGAAAAAAGATTATTGTTAGATAAATCCTGAGGCTTATATGAAATAGGTTCTTCAGAAAATATGTGTTGAGAGTTGGCTGGTCCAACCAAGGACTATCCCCAAATGCTCAATGAGAACTTGAGAGATCTTCTGCAAACACTAGATCAACCATTAAATCAAGTAGAGAAATAAAACAACAATAAAATTATGAAGAAATAGAGATAGCTGCTACTTCAATCAAAATTAAAAATGCTACCCTAGATCCAACAAACTAAATAAGATATTTGTATTCAGATTATTCTAAGAGAGCTATTGATTGATAGTTTTCACATAATATTAAGTAGAAATTAAAACAATGTTACAATAAATTCATGAAGAGGAACACTACAACATGTTGAAACCCCAAAGATTTTTGCATTAATTCAAAAAAGTATACAAGAGAGCTTGAGAGCTTAGTACACGATTCAAAGATCGGATAGACTGACTGACGAATGACCTCCTATTTAAAGATAAATCCTCCAACGGCTAGTTCGAGTAATCCTCGTCAAAGCAATCTCGATGATTGATGAGGATTAAAATTTCTTTTAATCTCATCCGTCGAAATTTTAAATCCTTGAGGAAATTCGATTTTTTCAATTAAAATTTGACTTTGAGCTAAACCCCATGGACCAAAGGCTTAAAATTTAGCAAAATAATTAATTTACCTCAGTCCTGAGACTTTTTAAAATTTGAATTTTAAGGACCAACGAATTTTGCCTTTGGAAAATTTAAATTTACATAGGACCTATAATTAATTAAATTTCTGGCTTAGGAATTTAATAAATTTTTGACTAGAATATTTAATTAATTAACCTATGAGGGGATAAATTATTTTTCCAACCCTCAAGACACTTTACATCATCATTTTCATATCTTTTACATCACAAGGGGGAAAACCCATCTGAAATAGACCCTCACAGAGTACCCATTTCTGCGACACAAATATAATCCAACAGACTAAGCAATTTGTAATAAAATAAATTAGCCAAATAGTTAGGATTATTCCCAAATCACTTTCACATAGACTCGATCTATAAAATTAGGACTTGCCTAAGATCTCGGTGACAAAATTCATTTCGGCTTTGGGGTAAGGCTGAAGGAAAACTCTGTCGACCATCTAAGAATGGATCAGTGAGACAGAAAACCTCCTGGAATGTAGATCGTCACTAGAAAAATGGGTTTACCTAGGGAATTACATACATGACACATATTTGCTGAGATTATTTACATCATATACATGCAGAATGGGTTTACATTATAACATGACAATCAGGGTGATGACACATCGATCAGGCGCTATCCCTCTTGTGAAAAAAGGGGGTGTACTACTATGGGTCGTTGACACGTAGTGGTCAACACCACTCTAGGGAGGAAAGCTATCGCTACTTTGGTGAAAGGGTTTGTGGAGTATTATAGCACATTTTAGTAGATTCCTTCAGCCAATTTGTACTTCAGGGAGAACGTAGTAGGGAAATCGTACCACTCATTTTAGCTAGTTTCCAAGGTTGTTTTGTCGGGAGAAAATAAGTGGAGTTGCTTGAGGGGGAGTCTAGCCTTTATGCAAATTTTTGAAGTTGGAGGTGATTGCTATTGAGGGGAACAAATTTATCTTCCAAGGGTTTGCGCAAGGGGTCACTGGAGAGTGTTTTTGTGGAGTTGGGTTCAACTATCTTGTGTCGGAATTTGATGTGAAACCTCTCCCCTACATTTGGGAAAATTTCCCATATCATTCCTTTTGCAGATTGAGGAGAAATAAGGAGAGTTTGTAGAAGATAGAGCCAGTGGGGAACACAATAGCACTAATTTTGGGTAATTCTAGGAGGTCGGAATTAGCCCAAAAAATTTCTGGGTTTTTGTCGGTCAGGGGTCAAGGAGTTGGATCCTAATTTTGTAGAATTTTTTGGGGAGATTTGGTGCCCCAAACAACAGAATTATTTGGCATCCAATGGGGAGGAGTGAGTTGAAATTTTGGGTTCCGGGTGGTTAGTAGAATTTGCCAAAACCCTTTCTGGGTTTTTTTGGGTTTGTGGTGGAGAGCCCAAGATTACTTTGGTAGAATTTTTTGAGCACTTTTCGAGGCTCAAACAGGGGTTTCTTCCAGCCAGCAGTTGCAGAAATTCTAGGGCCAATACAGTACATTGGAAAGAAGTCTTTCCTTTGCATTCGGGCAACATTTTTCTCACCTAGGATTGTTTAGCTTGCTTTGGCAAGCCCAGGTGAACACATTCCATGCATTGTACTCTCCTTTTGATAATAAAATTGCTCAGTTTGGCGCAGTTCTGGTGCAATTTTGTGGGTGTTTAATTGTTGTTTAAATTTTTCTAGGTTGCATGCGTATTTTGTTGGGAATCACGATTGCTGTTAGACCAAAACCCACAGGGGTTAGTCAATGATCACATGGCCAAAGATAAGGATCCACGAGAGGCAGTTAGTCCATGTTGCAAAACACACGGTGGGCGTTGGTTTATCCAATGTCCAACAATCTCCCCCCCAACGCGAGCCGGGTGTGTATCGAACTCGTGACCTACGCTCTGATACCACTTGTTGGGAATCACGATTTCCGTTAGAACAAACCCGTAGGTGTTAGTCAACGATCGCATTGCCAGAGATAAGGATCCACGAGAGACGGTTAGTCCATGTTGCAAAACACACGGGGAGCATTGGTTTATCCAATGTCCAACATATTTTGCTTAATATTGCTGTTAATTTTCCATTTGGAACATTACATAAAAATAGAACTTATGTCTGAAGATCTTTGAATTAAAGCACTAAACAAGGTACTCCTAGTGTAACTCTGGCAAACTCTGGAAAGTGAACTCAACCTAACCTTGAATACTAGAATAAAAAATATGTCCTCATGAATGTGCTGAGGACCGATAATTCCCATGGCAAATTCACTCTTCATATAGTCAATGTCTGCATTTGACTTTGGGCCTGAGAACTATATAATAATGAGAATAATAGGTGGTTCAAGTTTATGCCTTAATTTTGATCTCATTGATTCACTTGTGATTGTGAACACCTTGAATGATGAAACTCAATTTTGCTGATGAGTGGTTTTCATCTTCAGACTCCTTATTTGTAGTTTGATCACTATGTTCAGTGAGTAATTTAGGTAAAGTGCCTTATTAGCCTTATGTGAAATTTGGTTAACCTTTTGCCACTTGAGCTACTTGTTTACTGTTCGGAATCAAACTTTGGGTTTTATTCCTTGAATAGCTTATAGATGACTAATTTTCCATGTGATTGAATGTTGTTGAAGTTACTATAATACTGCATATTGAGCATCAATTTCCTGATCATGATGATTAAAAAGGAAAAATCTTATAACAAGTAACCCCTTTTTCTGTAGAAATCACAACCTTATTTTGTGTGTAATGATGAAAACTTGGTTTTCTATTGTGGTCTATACAGATAGGACAAGCTTTAAGCATACGACCTGATATTTTGCCAGTTGCATACCTGGAGGAGCTGCAAAAGCTTCAAGATAAAGTCCCCCCCTTTTCCAGTGAAGTAGGAAAGCATATGATTGAAGAGGGACTAGGAAGGCCAGTGGAAGAAGTATTAACAGAACTTTCAGCTGAGCCTGTTGCTGCTGCTTCACTTGGGCAGGTAAGGGAGCTTTGAACATTGGGTCAGTTGTGGTCTTTGGTTGTTTGTTGTCAAAAATTTCCATAGTTTTTCCTTTAAAAAATAGTATGTTTTGAGGAAGAAAAGTGAATTCTGAAATGTTCAGTAATAAACACGTCAAGTATTGACGATAACTTATTTCATATTTTGTTAATCTGTAGTGCTGCATGCACACAAATAGATTGCAGCACTGTAATGAACAAGAGTTCAGTAACCGAATATCCAACATAGGAAGCACAGCAAGTTAAAAGCCATATCGAATAAATAATTGATAAACTGTGAATAAGATATGAGATAGATTGATTGATACAATGTCTAGTCGTAATTCTTCATTCGTGAGGATGAAGACACAAGACAATATGATATTTGAAGCA
Source organism: Pinus taeda (assembly GCA_000404065.3). Classification (NCBI taxonomy): domain Eukaryota; kingdom Viridiplantae; phylum Streptophyta; class Pinopsida; order Pinales; family Pinaceae; genus Pinus; species Pinus taeda. Next base: position 71,314 of record APFE030983682.1, read on the forward strand.
TTGAACAAATTTTTGTTGAATTGTGAAAAGGTCTGACCACTCTAATTCGATCTTCTGAGGCATTGTGTGGCAGCAACTTCTGTTTTGAAACCAATTTGTACTGGAACTAATATTCGTCAGAATACAATTCAAAATTTGTCTTTGTTTTGAGCAATGTTGATACATTGATTTGTTAAGTTATTGGTTCTTGTGATTAGATGTTGATAAAGTGTCCTTGTAACATGATCTTTTCTTATCACACTTACAGTGTTTTCTAGTTTCACTTTTAGTAGTATGACTTCTTTGCAGTATTGATAACATCAGTATCGGCAAAAAATTGGCAAGGGTACAGAAAACATCTTCTTGAAAAATTGGTAAAAATCAGCAAACTGTGGTAAATATTAAAAAGTACAAAATATATTCATTCTTTTCAAAATTTTAAACATAGAAAGCAATAAGAATATCAGCTAAACACGTTGCCACATAAATATGGAAAAGGCACTATTATATATGGTGTAGTGGATGCCAAATAAAAAATGATACATCAAAGTCAATAATGAATCCTAAACCTTGATAGCTGTCCAATCAAGGACTCAAAAGTGGAGAGTCAAGGACTTGGACCTATTTTTCTCTTTTCCTTGCTTTTCTTCACTTTTGGTATTCAGTGGGAGTATCAACGAATTTGTAAAATATATGATACAAAGGTGGTTGAAGATGAATATCAATTTTTTTTAACATGCCCTGTCCTTAACAATATTGTTATAGCTTTATTTAGTTTCTTAACTGAATTACTCTTCAAGACTCATAGCCAATGTTACATTTACTGCAATAATACCACCAAATAAGACATCATTATAATTTAAGGTTTTGAAAATTATCACAATAATTTCGGTAATTATTACAATGATTTGGAAATTAACACCAAAGCATAAGTCACTTGACATCATAAATGAGACAGATGACACAAGACATGGCAACACCATAAACAAGACACAACATATATATATATATATATATATATGTATGTATGTATATAACAAATTAGTGAATTATTACACATACAAAATTGAAATATAGGCAAAGATTCAAATCTCTTTAGAATTTAGTGTTGGACATAATGTTGTCATCGATGTCAAAGGGTAAGCCAAAGGAAGCAATATGATAGTTCAATGAATTTACAAGATCACATCAAATGATGTCAAAGTGGCGCAAAGTTTATTGATTTTTTGTTGTTGAAGTTATGTTGCTCAATTGAATCTATAGATAGCATGGTTGGATAATCCTCTTTGAGACCTTTCCAATGGTATATCACACTTGGTCAAACTCTTCCCGGATAAGAGGATATGTCAATTTGAAGTTGGCAGTGGCAAAAAGGGCAACAAAAAACCAAATTTGTTAATAAAAACATGGAATTGTTAATTGTCGTGCATCTTCGGAGGATCCATAACTTTGAGGGCTTACAATGAAGGATGGTGCATGAATTTGCTCATTGATTAGCCAAGTTAACAATCGAGCATCTATAGGCGGATCTGACCATTGCAAATTTCATGGACGGTGGATGGAGTTTTAACATGTGCGAAGTTTTACGGATGCCAAATCCCCATGTTGGACCAATAAAATAGTGACACGTTGAAGGTTTTAGATAGACCCTGTGTTTGGATGCCACGTGGACCCCCCAACGCAGATGACCGTGATGTAGCATCCATGATGTGGATGCTTATGTGGTAGATCGAGATTAGACATATGGCAGTATAGTGAAACGTGTTGGCTCAAGACTGGCTTAAGGATGATGACATAGGAATGATGATGTGGTAGGACGATGATGACATGGCAGCCCAAAATGATGCCACGTGGCATGCTGAAATGGCATTTTTGGTTGGCCAATAGGGTAAATTTTGGTGACACATGGCACCACTCAAAGAGCGCCACGTGGAGGTTGTGATGTCATGATGACATCAACATCAGGTTGACCATTGACCCCTAGGATCAGCTCATACGATATGGTCCCTTGAGGGTTCTAGACATTAGTCCCATACCCAAATTAGACCCTGGATCGTGTATAAATACATGGTCGCATGGCTTGAGGATAATGGAACTCAGATGAGAGTGGAGTAACATGTCAAGGCTCTTCGTTCATGGTATGATTGAGGCAATGTTGTCCCAGTAGTAGCAGGTTTGAGACTTTCCACGGTGTGGATATCTATTGTGAAGGTTTGATTGGCGCAAATATATTTGACTTGACTCTTTATGGTTTGATTGGTGCAAATATATTTGATCCGACTCTTTGTGGTTTGATTGACGAAAATATATTTGACCTGACTCTTTGTGGTTTGATTGGCGGAAGGCTAAGTTGCATGAAATTCTGAAACGTTTAGAAGTTTCCAAAACAGGGATGGCTCAAAACGCGAGCCCCGGAAAATGGAAACGCAGCCGAAACGTCATATATATATATATATAGTCAATATTAAATAAATTATAACGCATTATTTTGCAAAAAAAAAAGAATGAGATATATAAATGACATTTTAGAAGGAAATCCAAATTTATATTAACTCCAACAGATGATTACATGATGTAAATATCCAAAATTAGCCTTTATATGTAGGCTATATGTGCTAAAACTGAAATAAAACATGAACTAAAGACAATCATGGCTACATTAACATATCATTACTAATACAACTCCTCATCCTCATACACAAAGATAGAACAAGATGCTTGTTCAGCAGAAGAGGCAACTCTACTAGTGCTTTCAGATGCACTTGCATCACCATTGCCACAAATATCAAGAGTAGAAAGAGAAAGCTCTAAATATGGACATTATGCATCCACATCCCATTCTTTATGAGTTCCACTTGTATATTCTTCACCCCTATGAGACACAAGGTGTAGGTTTGAATGCACATATACAAGGTCCTCTTCCTTCTGCGATCCCAACCTGTTGCACTTCACACTATGAATGAAACTGTAGGTGCTCCAATTCTGTTCTGCTGATGAAGAACTTGCAACTTGTGATAGGATACGAGTGGAAAGACTTTGCAAATGAACACCACTTGCCCCAAGACAAGTCCACAACTTAACTAGGTCCATGGTCCTCCTCTCATCCAAAGCTGATATGTCTGCAAAATCCTCTAATCCAGCGGCAAAACATGCAAATTCTTGCCTTACATCAGTTTGTAAAGAAGCTGGAAATATCCTCTGAAAGGATTTCTTCGCTCCATTGGCCACCTCCTTGTCCTTATGTGGAGCCTTCCTCTTCCCATTGCTTTCAGCAATGAATTCTTCATCATAAAATTTTGGATTCAGAGTATGTGCCAAAGTGTGCAATGGAGTGTTGAAGCCATTCTACCTGGTAACAATAATGGAACTCACTTGTTTAGGTAAATCAAAATCCACAAAAAGAAGAGTGGGAGCTTCATGTGTAATAATTTCCATAGTTTTTTCAACCATGGTATCCATGCCATCATAAACCTCTCCTAAGAAAGGTTTCTTTGTGTTTGCAACTCGAAGAACATCAAATGTAGGCGATGTGAACTTGAGCAAGAAATCAATCTTGCTCCACCAATCTTCATCAACCAACACCTCTTCACCATACTTCCCTTCTCTAAATCTGCCTGTCTCCACTCGGTCCAAGTTGGATCCACCACCATACTCATTAAAGCATTTTTAACATCAACAAGGCGACGCAACATGATGAAGTTTGAGGCATACCGTGTCTCAACAGCTTTCAACGACTCCAATTTGGAGTATTCTCGATATATTGCTTGAGATTGGTGGTGGTTGGTGATGAATTTTATAATCTCCCTAGCTTGCGCTATGACCTCTTTAATCCATTTTATTTTTGCCTCAATTTCTTCTAAAATTAGATTCAAATTGTGGACAATGCAAGGAGTCCAAAATATGTGATTGTATCTACTCTCAACAATCAAGCCTGCAGCTTTGCAAACAGGTGCATTATCTATGATAACTTGCACCACATTTTTTGACCCTACTTGTTCAATAACAGAAATTAAAATATCAGAAATGAACTTACTATCCTTTATCTCACCTGAACAATCTTCTGCTTCGATGAACATGGCTCCTTTTGGTGATGATGCAATGACAATAATCAAAGGCGTGCGCCTTGTATCAGTCCAACCATCTGAGATAATAGAAACCCTTGTACTACCCCGTGAGCTACGAATTGGTTTGAGAACATCATCAAGAAGTTGCCTCTCTTTCTTCAACAAAACTGTTCTAACTTTTTCATAGTTTGGGCCCTTGTAACCTTGAGGAGCTTTGTTAATCGCTCTCACCAAATCCTGCCAATATGGGGATTGAACCACATTAAAGGGGATGCCACAAGCAAAGATGGCCCTTGCCACTCTTGAGTCAACTTCTTCTCTCCCTTGGCTGTAAAGCATTTTCACCAATCTGTTGTCTTGAATTGGAGTTGATGGCTTTGATAACTCTGCTTTTACTTCTAGTGCCCTCCTCAAGAACATTTGTAATAGTGTGCTGCTACACAATTTTGTACAATTTTGGCTAAGGAAAAGAACCCATCATTTTCGACTTAGGGACTTAGGAGGCAATTCGACTTTATTTGGTTGCTAGTGGAATGTGGCAGCCACCCACATGGGAGTTCGAATTGGCCCATTCGAATAGCTTGGAGGGAAATTCGAATAGGTGGATGGAGGGGCCCACATGAGGCTAGGGAGGCCCAAGGAGTTATAAGGAGGGAGCAAATCTCATTTTGGATTCTTTCTTACACCTTGCAATCAAATTACTTGACTATTCACTCTGCTGTTTCGCTGAGTCAACCGGTTGTTTAGCCATGAAAGTATGCAAAATAAAAAAAAAAAACACAAAAGTATTCATTTTTTATTTTTATTTTTTTTTAACATCTAGAGTATCCACAACATCAAATAAATGCATTTCCACATAAACACGTAAAGGAAGCTAATATATAATATGTATATGAAGTCTAGTGCTACATCACATATCAAAATAGTGAATCACTCCTGAATCTCGAGTCTTGTCTGAGTCTCAACTCTCAAGACAGCAGACTTTTTGGGTCGAGTCCTGATAAAATCGGGCATATAACGAACAAATCGCGATTTTTTCGTTTCTGAAAAAGTCTGCAAAAAATCGGAGGAATAAATCATTTTGTTGAAAAAATCGCAATTTTAGGATTTAATCCCCATTTTTTGCAGACTTTTAGAATGCTATTAATCAATTAAAGGCAGTAACCACTGCAAGCTTATTATCCAAGCAGAAGCAATATATAGTAAATGTAATTGATCAGTTGAAGGTGGTACCAATTGTAAGGTTATTCACCGGAATGGAACCAATAAATAGTGAATGTTGTTGACCACTTGTAGGTGGTACTCGCTGATAGGTGAGTTAGTCTGGTGCTTCTAATGATAGTTAGTATGGAAGTAGAGCTGATATAGCTAACAATCGCTGATTGTAAGGAAAAACTAAGGTTTATGATGATGAATTTATGAAGGCAATCCTTTCCTCTTATAAGCAGAATGATAAAATGCAAGAACACAAAATTATTCCATACCAAAATTCTAGAGATGAAGCACCTCTATAAAACACAAATTTGTATCTCTCAGATGAACCAAATCAAATTCTATCTAATGTGTGGGACACTTTACTAGACCACACAATCATTGGTTATATTACATGCTCCTCTTTCAAATTTGGAAGTGATGGGTGTTCAAAATTATGGATTGAAATGCAAACGATCTAGGGTCTTTGGAAATGAAGGAGAATTATGCAATAAACAAGGAGAGAGATGTGATGATGTAGAAAAATGAGCACTTCTTGACCCTTGTTTGTACTGTTTAGTTAGTTCTTGTTGAGCTAGGCCCAATAGGCTACTGTAGGCCACCTTATATAGAATTTACTGAAGAACTAATTGTGGACCCTCTGTGTGTGGACCTGTCGTTTTTGTGCCTGCATCACATTTCTAGCTCAAGTCAGCCTACATTTCTTACCAATAGATTTGTTCTTTTCGGTGATTTTAGGATATTGTTTAATGCATTAAAGATATATAATGCCAACTCTATCAAGTAACTCTCGTAATTGGGGCTATAGCCTATAACATGTCATTTATCTTAAATTTTTTAATTTACTCTTTAAAATTCTATTTGTAGACATTTCTGTGCTTTTAAAATTTGAAAGCAATCTTCAGGATCTTGGGAAATTCCTTTCTTTTTCATTTGCTAAAGACAGTTAGCCTACCTTTTAAAAAGATGGGTGGGACTTTTCATAAGAAGATTAAGGCACCTTTGAAAAGACAATTTATGAAGAATTATATATTTAGAATACACTATCCAAATTATGTTGTTATTTTGAATTTTATGTCTCACTAACTTCCTTAATTGCCAGGTTTACCGAGGAACTCTCAGAGAAGAAGGAGAAACAGTGGCAGTGAAAGTTCAGAGACCTGGTGTTTTGGAAGGAATTTCAAGAGATTTGTTTCTGCTTCGTAATGCTGCACAAGCTCTACAGTATCTTCCTTCTATACAATCAGATTTAGTTGCTCTTCTTGACAACTGGGCTTTTCGTTTTTTTGATGAACTTGATTATGTCCAGGAGGTAGGTAATATGGCTTGATAGGTAGGATAAATTTTCAAACTGATTGTTCTTTTCACATTGTTACTAGAAGGAAATCATTTGTGCCTTTTGCAGGGAAAAAATACAGAGCGATTTGCAGAAAATATGAAATCCATTCCCAATATCAAAGTGCCTAGAGTTTTCATGAAGTACACTTCTCGAAAGGTAAGCCTTTTGTTCCTTACAGAGAAAATGAAGGAATCACTTATAAATAATGCATTATCTTAGCAACAATTGTGAAATTTTAAATATTTGGAGGTTATATAATATATTCAAGTAATGCATTATCTTAATGACTTCTGAAATAGCAAATATTTGGAGAATATATTCTTGAAGATATTTTTTGTTAGAAATGCATCATATCTTTGTGGAATGAATAGCCTGTAGTGATTTCTTTTTTTCTCTGCGGGAAAAAATCTGTAATTTTTATACAGAGAAAATAAAAACAACATTTTGTAGATACACATAGTGTGTGCTGAAAGCGATACGATGAGGACATGAATTTAAAATAGAGAGCAGAAAATGAGCATATATGGTCTTGTAAATGGCCAAGAACCAATGAGCATATGCCAAGAAAGAACAAAAAAAACAGAGAAAAACATGAAATTACGGATGGCTATTAGAGCTGACATTTTCCTTTTTACCCTTCCTTCTTTGCACCTTTTGCCATCCTTCAAGATCTGGATCAATCAGAACCAAAGCTAGTTCGCGACCCCCATCCAGATGAGGAGATTCTTTGTCTGAATCTAAGGACTCTGAGACATGTGCTCATTTAGTACCACCTTGATTGGTTGTTGGCTGTTGATTTGCTAATTCCTAAACCAATGAAGGTGGTGTGGCTGAGCCATCCTGAACCGTGGCCTCCCCCTCCATTTTATCTTCAGTTTGTTCAAGTTGTGTCTCATTGTTTTCCACCTCCTCATCTTCCGAATGTGGAGATTCATTAAACTGCCATCTTTTTTCTCTGTTTGGTTCTTTCTTTTTCCTTTTTGGGATATTCTTCGAGAGGGAATGTGTTCTGAAGATGACCTGTTTGAAAGCACACACGACATCTAAAGGCCGTGTTCTCATAATCTAGAATTTGTTTCCACTGAAAATTGTATGTTTCAGGGTGATGCGATCTGGTAATTTTTTGCTAAGATCTATCTCCACACAAATTCCAGCAAAGGTGAAGATTTCTTTTTATGTTCTTTCCAGATCCATTTCTTTGAATTTGCCCAAGTTGTTTCCAATGTCTTCAATAACTTGATGGTGCCAGAAAGGAAAGGGTGGGTTTGGAAGCCTAACCCAAACTGGCATGGAAGTGACCACCATGGATGTTGCTTCAAAACCAAGGAACCAAGGAGTAATTGATCTATAATTGATCTAAGACAATTAATAAGGTATTACAGACTCATGTGCATGGATGTGCCTATGTTGTTTTATGTAACGGATCGATAACATTGCGAAATACACAGACAATGAAGCAGTTAAGGAAAACATAATAGGCAATACATATAAACACAACAAGTTTAATAAGGAGTTCACCCAATACACCTGGGCTACGTCTCCTAGTCCAGCCTTCAATGGTGGCCTCTCTATTATGTTTTCAAGCAAAGTTTTTACAACAGTGAGTTCAATTTGAGTCTCACACAACAGATATAAATCAGTAAGACCGTACTTGGATTCCCCAAGTCTCTGGAGTACACAGACTCTCCCTACTGAATCTCGACCTCTATTGGTCATAATGGTATGAGTCCAATTTGAAACTCAATACATGACAGGCATATACAGAGCAGTTCGCTTGAACCTCTCAAGCCTTCTCTGGAGTACACAGACTCTCGGACTCTCTCTGGCTCTATCTTAACTCTGGCTCGATGCTGCCTTTGCTTCTGCAGGTCAACTCGACTTCTTCTCTCTGCTCTTAGCTTTTTGCTCTAACTTACTGCTTCTTCTCTCTCTCTGTCAGTTTATGGCTTTAAAGCCAATTGCTTCTCGATTATTTGTTTCCACTTCCCAGCGTTCTGGTTCCCCTGCCTCTATCCATTTGAATCCCTTTGTCTTGCGCAATCAGTCATTGTATAACGCCTCAGAGGGAGGTGGCCACCTATTTAGTAACGGATGAGTGCCAGATCTCTTGGACATATTTGAAACGACCGTTTTTTCCATTAACTCCAAGAATGCCCGCAAAACATGACCTTCTGCCAATGCATCGCCCATCTCAGACTTCAAATCCTATGTGACCTTGCTTCATAACCTTGTAAAATCTGGTCATTCATCGGAATGCATCTCCGTCGTTGATCTGGGGGCCCCATATCCTATGGTTGTCGTTCATATCGGGCGACTAAGTTGCATGACGTTTACTCGTCCGATGTGAGCGATTTTCTCTCTCTTCCGCCGGACGCGTGGCAACCATTGTGTGGCATCGGGTGGGACTCGGTTGAAACCGCTTATAGCTCGAAGCCCCTCCGATATTCTGCCGATTTTTGTGGGACCCCGCTTCTGATGGAATAGGAACGATATCCATTGCATTTTATGATTTTTTGGGTCCGGGTGCTTGCGACCTTTCCTTCTTTGAGGGGGTTGTCGCTAATTGCATATCAGAAACTACTCCGTTTCTCGAAATTGCCTCTGGATTTGCTAATTCTCAATAGCGCGCATTACCATGGGCCGACGATTTGTGCGCTTGACCGACGGTCCTCGTTGCTCTGCGCTGATCACCAATTGCAACTATTACGAGGATACCTCCAATAAGCTTGATCTTTACAAGACTTTGAAACTTTGGCATGATTTTTAAAAAGTTCATGTAAACTTAGAGTGTTATACAGAAAGATGCAGCGGAAATAATATTTCATTTCATTAATGGAAAATCCAGTTCTTTTTTTGTCAAATTGGACAACAAAAAATCCTTTAGAATAGAGGTAGATATCACAATTAGGTGTCCAAGTAGTGAACACCCACTGATGTAATGCTTCAGGTTTTGTCAAGAAGTTATTGAATTTGCATATAATGGCTTTGGACTGCAGAGTAAAGAATAAGGAGGTTACCTATGGATTTTTGACCTCCATGGATGGAGCTTGCTCCTTTTGGTCCACAATATATGAACCTGGAAGAATGTTTTGGCACTGATCTGTAGGGGCCAAAAATTTCCCTTTAACTGCATATTTCTTCCCTTGAACAACATCCTTGAAAGATATAGAGGGACCATTTGAGGCTCCAACTCCATTAGCTCCCCCGCGCAACCTGAGGTTCAAAATTATTGTTAGTTGTTTACAATACAATGGTATTCTAGATGCAAGGTATCTAGTAAAATGATCCCTACAAATTGAAGACACTGGAGATTTACAAGTAGACCCCATCTACCTTGAATCAACAACTTGAGAGAAGCAACTATACATGTTTCCCGAACCCAAAATGCTTTTGTCTTCCCTCTGGTGTTCTTAATAAATACCTGAAAATTGGATTTTAATTCATTCTTTGACAGTGGAAAACTGGCCTCAGATTGAGGCTTGGAAAGTGAAACCCCAAGACCTCTATCCTCCATAGGATCCATAGACGACAGAGTAACCCCTTTCTCTACAATGGTCGATACACTACTTGCAGAAGGTATAGAGTGAAGGGGAGTGTGTGCTAGAGGGAATATCACTGAAGATGTTAATTTTTCTTAGGGCTATATTGTTCTTTGCTTTAGATAATTGCATTACATCTTTTACACATTGAATTCATCCCACAACATCATAACATTATTAGCAATTATGTAGAAAGAACCATAAAAATGCAATGGAACATAAAGGAACAACAGAAGAAAAGCATGCACAAATAGAGACACCAGTATTTGGTCGACGTTGGAAAATGTAACTAGGTTCAGTCTTCATTAAATGCATTTGAGTCATCTTATAATGTACTTGATCTAGGTGGATGTTGGTGGCCACCCACCTATCCCATTTGGACCCCCACAACTGTCTCTTTCGGTCTTTTCTGTTTCCTAAATTGTAGCACAGTTTACTATTTTTAGCAGTTTTTCGGGTCCTGAACTTCTGGAGCCGTTTTGAGGCCCTAAACGACGTTTTTTGGGAAATCTGGGGGCAACACGGGTCCAAGGATCCATGTTTCCCTTCCCAAAGTGGTAGTGCTCGGATAGATCTTTCTAACGAGCTATTGTACGCGTCAAACGAAGATCGTATGCCAAAGTTACGACTCCGGGAAGTTGATGTACCAATTTACCCAAACAGGGCCCACAGTTTGGCGTTTCATCTTGTAGGGTTAGGTTTTGGAATGTTAAGGGTTTTCCATTGTTTCTCAACAATAAATAGGCCTTCGAGCCTCATTGTAACACAGTTCAAAGGCATGTAGCCCCCACATCTCTTCTCAGAGATAAGCTACCATCGCCCTAAGCTGGTTTATTTCCATTTCTGTTTGTAAGCATATTTTAGTATTTTCCATTAATGAAATGAAGTATTAATTTCCGCTGCATCTTTGTGTATATGGTTATCTCTATATTTTGTTGCGTTCCTGTTTAAGTCCGGATTAGTGGTATCAGAACGGTCTGCTTTTTCTCTATTTTTCTTTGCATGTCCCCAACAAGGTCGGGATATAAGGAGTTAGGGCTTGAACTGGTCTAACCTTTGCAAGACCAGCCTCGCAAATCCCGACGGCCTCCCATGGCGGATGAAAAGAAAGACGAGGGGCCAGGAGATCCTTATCAAAATCTTGCTCAAAGAAGCCCTCAAGCGACAAAGGAACGCGATGATGGATAGCTTTGCGCAGATCCTTCAACGACTACCCAAAGGCGACGCATCGGCTTCCAACAGCTACTCTGGAAATGCCACGCCGTTTAAGGTACAAGTTAATTTTGAAATCCCCATATTCGAGGGTTAGATAGACGCAGACGCTGTAGATAAATGGTTAAATCTACTAGAGGGTTATTTTTCTGTTCATGAATTTTCAAGTCTGGAAAAGATTGTTTTCGCTCTTCTCAAAGCAGCCCCTCACGTCAAGGATTGGTGGAAAACCTACTGTGAGCAGAAGGATGAAAATACCGGCTCACTATTTTCAGCCGCACCCACTTGGGATTCATTCTGAGATGCTGTCAAGGAGCAGTACTACCCTGTCAAAAGCTATGAGGACAAATACATCAGATGGACCACACTGCAACAGGGGCGGGACCAAGATGTGCCGGAGATCACCAACTTTTTTCATACCCTTTGCACACGGTTGGGTATCAAAGATTCTGAGCTGCATTTGGTACTCAAATACCGTCGCTGCCTACACAAATACATCCAGGAAGAGATGGAGTTCCTGAACATCTCCTCGCTTGGCACGGCATACCGATACGCTGTCAAAATTGAGCAAAAGTTCAAACAGAAGAAGCGAGACTTTGGATCTGCAAATCCGAAGCCCAAAGGAC
>APFE030983682.1:105966-152635 GCA_000404065.3 Pinus taeda
AGATTGATTCAGGCACAGGTATCTTGTCTGATCTCTAAGGTTTGAATGATAGTTTAGATTCTGAAATATAATGGCAGGTATCTCCATTTGATCTGGATTTCACTATCGTTTTTTCCCTCTATGTTAATGGTTGATTGTAAGCTGTACAGGAAATCCTTTTTTTAGATTACTGGGCATTAGGGGAAGTTCTCAGCTGAACCAGCCAACTCCTGGATTGTGTTTTCTGAAAGAGCTCAGCTAGTTTTTAATCCCGGGCTTATCATCTGAATTTTTTTAATGAATGCATGAAGGGTTTTCTGAAGTATCTCACATTAAAATTTAAATTCTGAAAATATTTATGTGGCATAACGAGAAATCTGGCTATTTTAGAGTCTGTAGTTTGTGAATATTGTAATTATTTAGTTAGGGTTTTCAGTGTCCTTTCTTGCACATATTATCTTTGGGTGTTTTGTTTTGCCATTACAGGTTGCAAGTTACAGGTCTGAGGAGAAATTTTTGTTTGAAGCCAGATCTAGGCCCTGGAGGGTAAGATTTGGCCTCAGGATCCGTTCTTGCAGGTTTTTTTGCTGAAGAAATTCGAGATTCTCCAAGCTATCTGTTTGTTGGGGTTTCATTTAAAATTGCTTTCCAAAAATATCAACCAACAATCTTGCATTCCAAGGGTTTTAAAATCATTTATTTTCAAATCTAAATTTTTTTTTATGAGGGTTTCAAGAAATCTGAAGGAGAGCGAGTTAAAAATTTTTGTCAAGATTTCTGGAAAATACTTAGAGCTCCTCTCACTCTGTTGCAAATCAAATCCATGTCTATTCACAGCTCCATTTCCGCATTTCTCTTCAGCATTACTTCCTGCGGATTCCTTCCACGCCGCTCTAGCACCTGCAAACAAAACAAAAATAAAAAATAAAAATATTTAAAAATTAAAAAATTAAAAAATATTTTGAAAAAAACTTAATAAAAAAAAATTGAAAATTCATTTTTTATGGTCCATTTTTTTTATAGCTAAACGCACTTAATTTTTATTTTGAAGTTAGCTATATGAAAGTGGTAACTGGTCAGCGTTTAAATTTTATGATCATTTAAAACATTTAATTTTTCTTGAAGTTTAATTGTTGGATCATCTTTAAATCATTGTGAATTTACTGGATATCTTGCATTGCTTGGGTTATTTGATGATAAATGTTTGTTTTACATGGTTCATATTTCTGCAACATTTAATCATTTAATCATTAACTCCATAAGGCACTGGTCCATTAACTTAATAAAATCAATTAAGTGTTTGTTTCCTCTCGTGTCTCCCAACCCAACTGGCCGCCAGTTGGTCATCCATTATCCCATAGGGTCTACCCCCCTTAGCCGCGGGAGACAGGCTTAAACGGAGAGATCGGGGATCAGGGTGACAGCCCCCAGTCTGAGCGTTGTCGTGACAATTTGTGCGACAACATGTAGCATATCTCCATTGCCCAAGGAAGATCTCCCAATTCTTCTGCTATACTTCCAATGCTAGAAATGTCGAATTTTGCTGCAAGGTTTTGTTTGCAATCCTTTATGAGCCTCGATGATCCTATCAAAAACAGATCATCTACATATAAAACCAGAATGAGAGGCTTATTCTCCACCATCAGATAATAGAGATTGGGATCTGCATCACTCTTGATGAATCCCAACTGCTGCAAATAACTGTCAATCCAACCGTACCACGCCCTGGCTGCTTGCTTGAGCCCATATAAGGATTTCTTCAATCTACATACATGAGTGTGTTTCTCATGAGTTTCGAAGCCTTCAGGATGCTCTATGTATACCTCTTCTTCTATGACCATGTTCAATAATGTTGTCTTGACATCCATCTGGTGAATTTCCCATCCCATTTGTGCTGCTAGGGATATTACGAATCTGATAGAGGTATATCTAGCAACTGGGGCGAAGGTCTCCTCATAGTCTATTCCTTCCTTCAGTGCATACCCCTTTGCCACAAATCTGTACTTCTCCACACTGCCTTCTGCAACGTACTTGATCTTGTAGATCCATCTGGAATCTACAACTGATTTGTCTTTTGGACGAGGCACTACCTCCTAAACATCATTTGTCATGATAGAGTTGTATTCTTCTACCATGGCATCCACCCACACTTGATGTTGTGTGACTTCCTAAAAACTGGAAGGTTCTGCAACCTGAGCTACCAAGGTTGATATCTGTCAGGTTGCTTGCACTATCTTTTGTCTGTCCTAGGAGCTTCGACAAACTCCTTTGTGTTTCTCAAGGTTTGGCGCACATCCCTATAGGCTCTACCACTGGTGGCAAGAGGTTCAGTCAATTCCTCCTCCTATTCCTACTGCTCTGTTTGCTAAGAACTTCCTGGATATCCTACTCCTGAGGAGATGTTGGTACTGGTCACTGTACTTGATCCTAGGGACTGTCCTCCTTCTTGTCCCTTCTGCTAGACTAACGAACCTTCTGCTCACTGATCTCCTGCAAGCATCTCTCGAGATTTTCTAAAAGCTCTGTTTTCCATGAACTTTGCATCTCGCCTCACTACAATCTTCCTACTACTAGGAATGTAGATCTTGTATGCCTTTGAGGCTTCGCTATATCCTACGAGGAACCCCTTCTTTGCAGTCTGATCTAACTTACTTTGTTTTTCATTTGGGATGTGACAGTAAGCCACACTCCCAAAGATCCTCAAATGACTTATTTCAAGCTTCGTCCTTGTGAAGACTCCTTCTTGCATTTTCTTCCCCAATGCTCTATGAGGTGTTTTGATTTGAATGTACACTGTTGTGTTACATGCCTCAACCCATAGAAATTTAGGCAAATCCTGGTCATATAACATAGTATTTGCAGCCCCAACTATTGTTTTGTTCTTCTGCTCCACTACTTCATTCTGTTGAGGGTTGTATGGAGTTGTCCATTCTCTTTTGATGCCCTCCTATGCACAAAAACTTGTGAAGTCTTTATCAATGTATTCTCCACTGTTATTTGAATGCAACACCTGGATCTTTTTCCCTGTCGTGGTCTTTATGAGTGCTCTGAACTCTCTAAACTGATCAAAGACCTCATCTTTCGTCTTGAGAAGATAGATCCAGGTCTTCTTGGAATGGTCATCAATAAATGTGACAAAATATTCATTTCCACTGAGAGCTTTGGTGGACATAGGGCCGCAAATATCTGAGTATATAAATCCCAACACGCCTTTTGCTCTGCTATCACTTCTGGGAAATGTTGCCTTAGCATATTTCCCAAGTACGCAACTTCTACAAACGTCGTCATGCTCAGTACCGAGAATTGGAAATGTAGTATACCTAGGGGGGATAGTATGGGGTACAGAGGGAGATACCCAAGGGAATAATGTAATAATGAGATGAGCCATAGTAATAAATAAAGTGGTTAACCCGTATCATGTAAGGGACCACGAGTAGTTAGCAATAATGTAATAAGACCATTGTATTAGATAGATGGTATTGAGGGAACTATGGTAATGACCCATGGTATTGTATGTATGAGGCCTATATAGAGGCTAGAGACTCTCCATTGAGAGATGTGAATGAATATTGTATGAACGAGCATATGGTTTGTGGAGTGTTCTCCTTTATTAAGGAGTGAATGTATGGTGTTGCCCTACCTTAAGGGTTTTGATCAATAAAGAAGCATTTCCATTTATATTCAGATCTTGTTATTTTTGGTGATTATTTACAGTTTTTGGGTATATTTTTATTTTCATATGTTTGCAGGTCAGATATATAACAAGTGGGGTCAAAGCTTGGCGAAAATTTGAAAAGGCCACAATTCAGTCAATATTGCTTAGAATCCCTATTATGATCTGTTTTCGGAAATGGAACGATCATTCTGCATCTTCCCCTGTGATAGAAATCCCAATTTAGGCACTGGAATTTCAGATTTGCGTTGCAACTGTCCCGCCGTCACAAAAATTTCTGAAAAAAAAGAGCTGATTTTAAATCAGTGATATCTCCCTCATCCAAATTCCGATTCAGCCGATTTTTTTTCGAATTGGTATTTTTTCTCAAACAACTCAGATCTGCAATTAGATTCTACAAATTTTGCACCAGAACGTACAAATCTGATCCAAAACTCGCCCACTTTATTTATTACTATGGCCCATCCCATTATTACATTATTCCCTTGGGTACCTCCCTCTGTACCCCATACTATACCCCCTAGGTTTACTACATTCCACCCCCTTTAAACATGTTCCGTCCCCGAAACATAAGAAGAACACAAATAATAAGATCTACTCAAAAAAGTAGTCCACTGGTACCATGCACGTGCATCTAGCCATCCAAGAGAAAGGTGAACCCTCAATCTAGTTGGTGCTTCGCTCACTTGAGATGGAAGTTGATTCTGGTGGCTCTTTTGTGTTGGTGTGTTGTGGGTGGATCTTCGCCCCTGTCTATCTGTCATGTGGGGGTTGTTGTCCTTGTTGCTGATTTGTTGCCATCTTGTAGGTTGTTTTCTTGCGGGGTGATGTGGGTGGTGATATGCTGAATTTTTAACCAATGGTGTATCTTTCTTTAATTCACCACCTAATGGAGCCTGATTGGTATTTGGTACATGTTGTGGCGTCTACTATTGTTGCTTATCTTCCAATATTACTTCAACCATGAATTCTTCATTTGATGTATCCGTACCTGTAACATTTTCTGCTTCAGCCGACTCTCCCTGTTTTTCTCGTACCTGGTTTGATGTTTGTTTGGTTGTCGACCATCAAGGGCTCATTATCTGACGTGTCAGTCCCTGGAATATCTTCTACTTCAACCTCCTTGGACTCTATCTGTTTATTGATGGACATATCCTGTAATGTAATTTTATTTATTTTTTATATCAAAGCTTCAAGAATTTCTTCTGCACATTAATACAGATAGTACCCACAAATTCCATCCAAGGGTATCCCAAAACAACATTCACATTAGCCATATCTGAAGCATAAAAATCAGAATGCAATACATACTTGTCCATAACCATTTTCAAATCTTTATAAACTTGCACCTCCTCATTATTAACCTGTGTGTGCTCCATTTGTCTTGCTGGAACTTGCAATTTTTTTGTCAAATTGACATTTATAAGATTTTGCTTGCAACTAAGATTTATAGACACAACGATCTTCTCCTTTTGAATATATCCATGAACTTCTAATAAGGAGATACTACTAGAAAATAACCCTTTAGGTTTCTTGGTTTCCTTCTTTCTTATAAAAATAAAATCTTTTCTAGGTTTTTTTGTTTCCTCCTTTCTAGTATGAGACCATTTGTCCAAAAGTAGTTCTTTAATTTCGTCAACGTGACATAACTTCAGAATCTCACTGTCAAGTGATTTCCACCATATAGCAGCCTCATCTTTCAAATAATACCCTATTTTGTCCTTCCAACACCCTAGGAAGTCAGAGTTATGAAATGCTATAAAATTTTCAATACAAGACCAATCATTTTTTCCTGTAAAAAGCTTACCGTTATAAGCCATGAAGAGGGTTTTGAAAACAAATTGCTTACTTGACAAAAATTTGAAATGGTCACAATTCAGTCAATATTGCTCAGAATATTTATTATGACATATTTTCGGAAATGGAACAACCATTTTGCATCTTCTAATGTGATAGAAATCCCGATCTAGGCACTGGAATTTCATATTTGCACTGCAACTGTCCCGCCATCACAAAAATTTCTAAAAAAAGAGTTGACTTTAAATCAACGATATTTCCCTCATCCAGACTCCCCATTCGGCCGAGTTTTTTTTCAAATTGGGTATTTTTTCGCAAACAACCCAGATCTGCAATTAGATTCTACAAATTTTGCACCAGAACGTACAGATCCGATCCGCAAACTTGCTGCCCCGAAAAATGTCTGCAACACAACTGATTTTTAAATCAACGATATCTCCCTCATCCGGACTCTGATTTGGCTGATTTTTTTTTGAAATTGGGTATTTGTTTGCAAAGAACCCAGATATGTAATTAGATTCTGCAAATTTTGCATGAGAATGTACAAATCTGATCTGCAAACTCGCCACTCCAAAAAGTTCTTGCATAAAATAAAAAATAAAAAATTGCTTTGCCCAAGAAAGTGTTATGATACCACTTGTTATAGATCTGATCTCAAAATATATGATAATAGAAATAAACCCAGAAATAATATGAAATGCTTCTTTATTAATCAAAACCCTTAAGGTAGGGCAACACCGTACGATCACTCCTTAAATAAGGAGAACACTCCATAAGCCATATGCCCGTTCATTCAATATTCCTTTACATCTCCCAATGGGGAGTCTCTAGCCTCTATATATGTCTCATACATACAATACTATGGTTACCTCAATACCATCTATCTAATACAATGAACTTATTACATTATTGCTAACTACTTGTAGTCCCTTACATGATACAAGTTAACCACTTTATTTATTACTATGGCCCATCCCATTATTACATTATTCCCTTGGGTACCTCCCTCTGTACCCCATACTACCCCCCCAGGTATATTACAGGAACACCCATAATAGTTTTTCTGAGCATCCTAAGTGCTCCATGGTGTAAATGTCCCATCCTCCTGTGCCATAGTTCGTTCAGCTCCTTCCCATTGTTATTGTCCTTGCTTATCAGTGCCATTGGAAAATCAATTTGCAACCTGTATAACCTGTGTCTTCTAGCTCCAATTTGTCTCACCTTCTTCCAGCTAGAGTGTTTGACATACACTTTCTTCCCAACAAAGTGTACATCATACCCCTTGTCCTGCAACTAGGACACTGAAATTAGGTTCATACCCAATCCTGGCCCATGTAATACATTAGTAGCACTGGTGTTGGTTCCTGTTTCAGTTTGAAACTCTATGGTGCCTCTCCCTACCATAGTACATTTAGTTCTATTCCCCATGGTGATTTGGAAGTTTGTCTGGTCCTCTTGATAACTAGAGAAATATTCTCTAACTCTCGTCATATGAGATGAAGCTTTACTATCAATATACCAGATACCAGATGATGTTGAACCTAACAAGCACGCAAATTCATCTTCCAATCTGGAAGACAATTCTGAGGCTTCCTGGATGTTGATTCTATCCATGGCTTTTCTGTGCTATTTCTCCTTTCCTTTTCAACGCTGATTTTGCTACTGCAAAATGTTGTGTCCTAGATGGAAATTTGCTCTGCAAGGAAACTGTTGCGACTCCCTCTGCCTCTAGTAATCTTCGATTTGGAAAATTTTATTCTCTGTCGACTCTCTCAGAGAAATAATTTTTCCTCAAAACTAACCCTCCTAGCCCTAAGGGATTGCGCTGTCTCTAGAGGTTTCGAACTGCTGCTTCTGCAGAGATTCAAAATTCTCTTCCCTTCTGCTACTGAGCTCTCTGAATTACGATCTGTTCTCTGATACCCTGTGAAAATTCCGAAGTTTGGAATCCTACTGCAGTAACTGATATTATCTCTTCTATTTGTTAAATAAATTAAACAAATTATTTGCAGTTTCTTACGACAAATATGGAAATAAATACACTACAGCCTTCACAAATTAAACATTGTGGACAAAATAAATGCAAGGAAAATTATAGAAATGCTAGCACACATATAAGCATATTAACACAGTTATTTTTGGACAATCGTCCCTAGAAAAACCCAATGTGGGAAAACCGGTGCAGTAGATAAGGGTTTCTTTATTATTCTTCAGTAGTAATTCATGTACAAGATATCGGACAACAAAAATAGGGAAAGAAACACTGAGAGAAATTTAGCATTAAATTTCTCACTCTCCACAGTGATTCTCTGACCCTGAAACGGACCCTTTGCCCTTACGCAGGTCTCACTGCGTCATCCTCTAGGTAGTGACTGCATAGTGCCCTGATGAACTGCATCCTCTCTCACGCTGGCCCTTCCAAAATTTATCCTGCACTCTCGAACCACTGCTGATACCCTCTCTCTCTCCCCTGCAACTCACTCTCTAGCTCTATCTTCTCTTGCTGAACTTCAGCCACTGAGAAAATCGATATGCCTGAGCAACTGAGTATTTGCACTGGTGTGTTCTCCGTCTACCCATCGACATCTTCTTATAATATTATGTTGGAGCACCAATGACCAAGATTAAAACATAATCGATGACCCAAATTAATTCCCTGTCGATCTGTGTGTGTTTCTAGATGATTATCACCATATTTCAATTAATACTGATTAATTAACCATATTCCCTAGGTTTAGACTTGGGAAATAATTAAAAATTGGTTAATAATCTAATTGAGATGCTTTTCGGTGGAATTTCCAAAAACGATTCTGGGTTTTGGAGAACTCATTCATTCTAGTCTCTCCACAAAGTTTCGTGGCTAGAACACATTCGATGCTACAAAAACTAACAGGGCCAATGACTTGAGTTGAGTATGGCACATTGTCAGCATGGAGGGGTTGTTTCGTACACAGGAGATTGTATATTCAATCCCTCCTTTGGGATTGGATGGCGAGAGGTATTGAACTAGAACCTGATGCAGAAGGTTAGGCAGTTGGGTAATCCATGGCCATATTTCAGCAAAGGTCATGGGTTAATAGGGGAGTGCAAGGGCCAACATTTTGTTGGGATCTAGGTGGGGTCACAACATGGGCTTGGTTAGTGATGGTATTAGCAGCGCGATGGATCAAGTAACCGAGTGCCCACACACTTTTAGTCCTCCATCAACACTAGTGTTGGGATGGATTGACAGGGGGTCAGGCAGACTCCGTGGGTTGTCCATGGATGTTGGACATATATGGGATTGTAGGATGATCAACATACTTTGGCAGGGGCTAGCTAGAGGAGGTGCTACCAGCAAGACATCATTCAGGGCATTATATGGAGACAATGCTCTCTTATTGGCATATTGGACACAGGAGCTATTGAGGCTAGGAACAATAGTATCAATTCCGTTAGCATGTAGTGGATTCACTAGCAGTTATGCAAGTCTCACTGCGTCATCCTCTAGGCAGTGACTGCATAGTGCCCTGATGAATTGCGTCCTCTCTCACACTGGCCCTTCCAGAATTTATCCTACACTCTCGGACTACTGCTGATGCCCTCTCTCTCCCCCCTGCAACTCACTCTCTCGCTCTATCTTCTCTTGATGAACTTTAGCCACTGAGAAAATTGATCTGCCTGAGCAACTGAGTATTTGCACTAGTGTGTTCTCTGTCTACCCATCGACTTCTTCTTATAATATTCTGTTGGAACACCAACGACCAAGATTAAAACATAATTGCTGACCCAAATTGATTCCCTATCGATCTGTGTGTGTTTCTAGATGATTCTCACCACATCTCAATTAATACTGATTAATTAACCATATTCCCTAGGTTTAGACTTGGGAAATAATTAAAAATTGGTTAATAATCTAATTGAGACGCTTTTGGGTGGAATTTCCAGAAACTATTTATGTGTTTTGGAAAACTCATTCATTCTAGCCTCTCCACAAAGTTTCGTGGCTAGAACACATCCGATGCTACAAAAACTAACAGGACCAACGACTTGAGTTGAGTATGGCACATCGTCAGCATGGAGGGGTTGTTTCATACACATGAGATCATATATTCGATCCCTCCTTTGGGATTGGATGGCGAGAGGTATTGAATTAGAACCTGATGCAGCAAGTTAGGCAGTTGGGTACATCCATGGCCATATTTCAGCAGAGGTCATGGGTTACTAGGAGAGTACAAGGGCCAATATTTTGTTGGGATCTAGGTGGGGTCACAACATGGGCTTGGTTAGTGATGGTATTAGCAGTGCAATGGATCCGGTGACCGAGTGCCCACACACTTTTAGTTCTCCATCAACACTAGTGTCGGGATGGATTGATAGGGGGTCAGGCAGACTCCATGGGTGTTGGACATATATGGGATTGTAGGATGATCAACATACTTTGGCAAGGGTTAGCTGGAGGAGGTGCCATTAGCAAGCCATCATTCAGAGCATTGTATGGAGACAATTGTCTCTTATTGGCATATTGGACACAGGAGCTATTGAGGCTAGGAACAATAGTATCAATTCCGTTAGCATGTAGTGGATTCACTAGTAGAGTAGCGGATGCATGGACGTATCTAGGATGGTCGAGGATGCAAGGTGGTGTGGCAGTTGGCGTAAGTGTTTGATTGTGCGCAGAGTCATGCCATAGAGTTCAGTGTTCTTCAGAGGAGCACAAAGGTGCACAGAGGAGTGTCATGTTGTGTGGGCTTGCACTGTGGAGGAGAGGCAATTCACACCACCTCGAGGTTTCACATGGAGTGACAACTACTTTGTCACAAGAGGGATACCAAATGATTTGGGATGATATGGTGGTTGGTAGCGGTGTCCAA
Organism: Pinus taeda; assembly: GCA_000404065.3. Lineage (NCBI taxonomy): Eukaryota > Viridiplantae > Streptophyta > Pinopsida > Pinales > Pinaceae > Pinus > Pinus taeda. The sequence continues at coordinate 116,269 of APFE030983682.1, forward strand.
CAGTGCACACAGGTGTGCAACTGGGTGCTTCGTGTGCCAAGGGGCACTGAGATACATGTTCTTATGCAAGGGAGTGCAGTGATGCCTGGCTATATGTAGTTATATGTGATGCTTCCCATTGGGGTTTTGGAGCATTACCACCAGGGAGACTGCCTAATGGAGACGACATGCATGCCATTGGGTATCGATCACCTAGGATCGATGAGGATGCAGATGAGCATCATTTGATGATATCCATGGGGACTCGCGCACCTCTCTCATTTCTACATTGTTTGCAGGCACAAAGGAGTTGGGTGTTGTCCCTTGGTACCTTCATTATGAGTAGCAAAACACGAGAGGCTCGCTCAAGACAGTTAGTTGGGACATAGAGTATCTAGGAGGAGACTTCTCAGTGGTGGCATTTGGTCAGGGCATGAGATGATGGGTGCGTGCTTAGGGAGGTGATTGTGAGTGTGCTGCAAGGTGCACTATCAGCAGGAAAACCCGAGGTGTTATGTGAGCATGAGGTATAGGGTATGGTAGACCTCGTTAGCAGGAGGATGCTTAGGCTCCAGGTAATATCCAGGAACATCATCAGGAGTTGGGATAGCAGATTTCATTGTGTGGTCTAGCAGGAGCAAAGCAATTTGTTTTATGTGAGGCAGGTCCTTGATGTTGGGTGCCCATCCATTGGATACATACAAGAGTCAAGGACGAGGCACAGAGGGGTCCCAACATCCAGCTACATGTCACAGCGGCAGGCAGTGAGAATGGGGAGTTGTGGATCTCCGGTATGTGTATGGGATCCAAGGATCCAGTTGATCAATGGGACACTCCACCACTTAGTTGTTGATTTGGGGTAGCATCGGATGTGCTCTAGCCACGAAATTTGGTGGAGAGGTTGGGGCACATGAGATCTCCAATACCCAGAAAGGGTTTGGGCAGATTCTAAATAGTTCAGGGGATATTAAAATAATTAATATTTTTAATGGAGTCCCTAAGTCTAAACTTAGGGAAAATAAAATATTAATCTGTATTAATATGAAACTGTGTTAGAATGGTCCAAAAGACATGGATCAAGCCATAACTAATCTTAGCCATTGATTAGGGACTTATTCTTGACCGTTGATATGTCAACAGGAAAAGTATAAGAGGAGGCTTGAGGGTCACTTGGAGAACACACCAGAGTGATCAGTCATTCTATTCTCTAGAGCCGGATTTTTTAAGTGAGATAGAATTAGTGATCGAGAGATGCAGCTGAGGGGCATTTGAGTATAGAGAGATAGAGAGGTAGAGATAGTATTGGGAGAGCAGCGTAGTAGCCAAGGAGAGTGACGCAGAGCCAACCAGGGGTTACGCAAGGCCATGCAGAGGCAGTGGAGAGCTGCACAGAGCCTCAGAGAGGTTAGCGTTGCTAACGGTGAGGGCCAGAGGGCTGACGTAGATCCATCTGGGGTGACGTAGGGCCAACGTGGGATAGAGAGGGGCTGACGCAGTCCAGAGAGAGGCTAAAGCTGGGGTTTCTGGGGCAGATTTGTGCTGCGTAACTGTCGGAAGGATTATCTGAGGTTTTAGCCAGGAGATTTGTTAGAACTAAAAGGTATTACTGCCAAGGAAATTCTTTGTTGGGTGGGCTAGTTTCGGCACCCAGATTGTACTATGATATTGCTTAATAAGAAAACTCTCAGATAGCTGCATCGGTTTTCCCACATTGGGTTTTTCTAGGGACATTGATCCAAAAATAATGGTGTCATATGTTGTGTTTGTTTCTGTTTCTTTTAGTTGTTGATCTGTAATATGTTGAGCATGCATTAGTGTTTATTTTCAGTGTTTACATTGTAAATAACTTGTTAAGGAAAATAACAAGTAAGTAGGAATAAATCAGATAAAGTGCATGGAGGGTTTCTAACTAAGTAAACTTAGAAACTTCAACACTAGTGAGTCCGGTCAAAATCGCAGGTGATCTGGTTCATTATCATGTTGACATATGGGGATCACCGAGGTCTTCATTATATGGCGAGGTAGGTGGTTGTTCAAGATTAGGGCCAGTCATGGAGTGATAGGTGCGGGCATTGCTAAGTCACCTTGGCAGGTTGGGCATAGACTCGATCATCACATATATTATGGCTGAGAGTTACAGTGGAGGAGGTTTTGGCACGAGCATATTAGGTAGTTAGTCATGACCAGAGTGTTGCAGGGTCGGCAAGACAATTTCCTTTTGAGACTAGCATGGGACCTAGGCATCACAATACTTGACAACTCAATGAACTTTAGGGATGAGCTAGCTGCTATAGGGGGAGGTCACTCAGATCTTCCATTGGGCTTTAGTGACTTGTTGATGGCGTGGGGGACTTCATCAACATGGTAGGTTGGTCAACAGGAGGATACCAAGAGGAGCTCATGCAAGAGAGACTTCATTTGCATACGAATTGGGTTATATCTTTAGGGGCCCACCACTAGAGCGCATGAGATGGACTACTCGGTAGAGCAACTTCATGAGGATTTGGATAGAGTTTTACATTATCAGGATGCTCTACTCATTGGTGGTAGGTAAAAGGCTTCTAACGTCTACATTTGGCAGGATAGTGAGTGGAGCAAGGGGTGCTTCACATTGATCAGGTTGGCTTGGGATCCTGGTATTGAGGGACTCCTTCACTACAAGACAGTGCAGAGATTAGGGACGATCGAGTGACACATTTGGGACCCTGGTATAGTTTGCAGTGACAGTGGGGATCCATAGTTAGAGAGGGTGCTTGTTCAAGCATTGCTTGAGGACAAGCAATTTTTGGTGGGGAGAACTGTAATATCCCCAATTTTGATTTTTCATTCTAGGGGATTAATGTAGTTTATTGGGGAGCTGCAAAGCATAGCACAATTTTGAAATTTGGGCATTGGAGACATTTTTGGCGTATGGGACTTAGGAGAAATAGAAAATTATAGCTCTAATGGAAGGTGTGGGCCACAAGAGAAGGAAATTCGACCCAATGGAGCAATTCGCACTAGTGAGAAGAGAGAGAGAAAGGAAGGGATGCAAATTAGTGGAAGGTGGGGACCACCAAGGGAGAGAGGGCCAACAATTATAAATAGAGCTTAGAGGCCTCCATTTGGTATCTTTAGTCATTTTACAATTCAACTCTAGTTTGACAATTCAACTCTAGTTCTCTTGAGCTTCTTAGCCAAGATAACTTGTGTTGTTCAACATAAGGGATTTCCGAGCGGGAATTCCACTCTCATTTCGGAGAACTTCGAGTTTCTCCCTAATGGGGCAATTTGGGGAGCTCGATTCAGAGTTTACATTGGACATCATTGCAAGAGTTTACTCAGAAGTGCACATTTCTTAGGGGCAGAGGTATTTCGTGGTACACATTGTGGGAGTAAGCGTGGGTTAGAGGCTCTTTTCTTTTGCAGGAAATTCTCTTATTGTTAGACCGAATTTTGGACAGTGATTTTTCGGGCTGGATTGGAGGGTCAATTTTTCCTATCTTTTGATAGGGATGCAAAAACTAATTCATGGTGCTTGTGGGAGGATATTCTCAGGGAATTTTACTTAGGGAATTTACAGGAAATTTCCTTGAGGGGGTACGAAACTCTGGAGTGATTTTCAGGGCTGGAGCTAACTGCTTCAGTGTGGGACAAATTTGCCTTCCTCAGGTCTGCATAGCCATTTTCTAGGCTCAACTTGTAGCAAAAAAATCACTTAGAGCTAGTGGGATTTGAAGGTTGGACTCTCATTCCAAGAGAAATATTATAGGAATTTCCAACTAAGTGTAGGAGTTTTGGAGTAGGGATTTAACAGATATTTCTACATTGGGTGTTGGGCCAACAGTAGGAGGAGAACGCACCAATTTTGGGTAATCTCAGGTCGATGGATTTGTGCCATACCTTTTATGGGTTTCTGTGGGTTTGGTGAGAGGAGGCTTCGATTAATTTTACAAAATTTTTTTAGCACTTTTGAGGGCAAAATTTCTAGTTCCATTCAGCGGCTAGCAACAAAAATTATTGGAGGAGGGTGCAGTTTACCCCAGGGTTATCACATTTTCAGTCAACAATTTTAAAATGCTGACAGTTTCAGTGTTAGTAGTGATTTGTAAAAATAGTTTTAAAAGCACTGATAGTTTCAATGTCAGCGTCAGGTTGTAATAAAATGGGGTTAAATCACTGACAGATAGAACATCAACGTTATTGTAAATTTTAAAAACAAAATTTCCCTAACATTTAGACTGGCAACGCATATGTGTAAAAAGGTCAGTTAAATCTCTAATCAACTAGAGGATCAGTGCCAAAGGAAAAAATTCAAATTTTTGTCTTATGTCCAAATAATGCATTGATGGAGCACATGTCAATAGTTGAGCAATCATTTATCAAGCGAGCACTGATGAGTCAGATGGTGAGGTCACGTGATTCGTTTTTGGGTTCCGCCACCGAGAGGTAATGTTCAGTTAAAAGGTTAGGATTGCATGTTAAGAATTTTTGAAATTATCTCTCAGATTTGTTATATGTTGTACCAATTACTATGCCTTAAAATGATTTACTTCATATGGTAAGACTCGCATAACGCATATTTGAGCTATTGCTCTTTTACGCCAAAAGAGGACGAGTTGTTAATTTTTCCTAGAAACACTGAATCAAATCGCAATCCCGCTTCTGGTGCTACTGTTTGACGGTAAGAAACTATGGGAAGAAGCGGAAAATTACACAGAGGCGAGCCTAAAGCACCTGATTTTCTCAAAGTTTATCCATAAATTCGGTAGCGTTTCCATGAAGCAGGTTGGGAACAATTTTTCTCTCATTGTGCAGGCTATCACGATGGAGTTTTCAAAGCTTTTGTGGAAGGATTCAATGGTTAGTAGGTTAGTGTTGGGGGAATCTCATTTCATGTCACTAAGGAGTTAATTGTTGAAGTCACGGGCCTACCTATAGATGGAGCCTACCTATAGATGGAGAAAGAGCCTTCAAGAGTCATGGTTTGGCTGGAATTGATGTGACATTTATCCTAAAGGATGAGTTTAAGGAGATGAGCTAGCATTTAGGAGTTCATAGGTCCTAGTTGAAGGACAAGTGGCATTGTCTTCTACGGATTGCCCACTCCTACTTCACCTTTGAAGGATGCTATAATTGGGTGAATCTCTACCACTTCTGGTTCCTAGCTCACATAGCAGGTTAGTTAAGGATAAACACTCCCTATTTTTTGTTAGAAAGTCTGAAGCATATGTCTTCTAGGGTTAGGGAAAGACCAAATGCATCTACCCATTTCATATATCATAAAGCTATAATTAAGTTGTTGATTGAAAGCCATTTGAGAAAGGCTGGGAGGACTTGGGAACATTTTCTGTTTGGGGAGGGTTTGAGCTTCAAACCGTAAAACCAAAAGGGGGTAGGAAGAAAGGGAGTAAAAAGAGAGTCAAGCAACCCCAAAACCTAGAACAGTGGAACTCATCTGTGCAAACAAGGAGCCAACAAAAAGAAGAACTAGCTCCTCCCTTGGTTCTTGAACTACCTAAGGTTTATACCAGAAGGAGTGATAGGCTGAGAAAAACGGAGGATGCTCCTTCTCCCACTGTACCCCTACTCGCAGAAATCAGCAAACAAACAAAAAAGGGAAAAGGAAAAATGATTAAGCCCGAAACAAAGAAAACGACAATTGATAGAGAACCCACCTTAGCATAAATGTTTAAAGGTAGAAAGAGGCCATGCACAAGACCATGGAACAAGCTGAGATTGAAAATAAAACTAAAACATAACCTTGAGTTGGCAAAAGAAATCATCGATGTAGACAAAACCCCTCATAAGGATTTAATTATAAAAAGGGAAGAGTCTACAAGCACAAAAAAACCCAACAAAACCAAAGGCTCAAAAAAAGGGTTGCTACAGAGGCTGATGGGCACTAAAAAACCAAGAAAAACTAATGTGGATATTCTACTGGAGCCAGCTAGCACACTTAGCCAGCCATTTACACAAGCTCAGTTTTGACTACCAGCTCTTCAGATGGAATTTTGACTGAAGGTCGATAACTAGCATGTCAGTGATTTTGTAGGGTCAAATTTCGATGAGTGTTGACAGTTTCAGTGTCAACGATTTGCACTGTGAAAATTTCGATAAGCACTGACAGTTTCAGTGTTAGTGCAATTTTTGTATTGATTTTTATAAACATACTGAAAACGAACCTGTCAGAGATCTTGACACTTATCTGGACTTGAAAGAGTATTAGTGGATTATCAACGCTAGTAGATCAAGAGATCTCGAAAGGAGGAGCAGCATAATAGAGATGCCATTTTTAGCACGGGGATGAGGCACGAATTCTAGAAAGTCAGGCGGAATATTAGTCAACAATTTTGACCACGATTTCTGGCCAGTATTTTAGCAAACTGTTATATTTTAGATACAAATTCTTTTGAGTTTATGTAGTATATTCATATACTTGATATACACACTTTTATATTTAGCAATTTGTGTAAAAATTTCCAACTTGAAATTCTACTGCGACAATTGATTTATTTCACCTACTTATTCTTCACAATAAGTTATTTACGAAATCTCTTTAACAAACATTAAAATAAATTCTACTGCAGTTATCACATAATTACACAGAGAAACCAATCACATCAACACAGTTTTTTTTGGACAATTGTTCTTGGAAAAACCTAATGTGGGAAAACCGGTGCAACAGAAGAGGGTTTTATTAATCTTCAGCAACAATCGCTTTACAAGGGATGATTTTACAGAGAAACTGAGAGAAAACACCTGAGACTTTCTCGTGGAAACTTTCTGACACCTTGGAGACCCTTATCCCACTTCTGCGTCACTTCTGGTCGCTTTGCGTGGTTCTGCGTCCCTCTGCGTCAGCTTGTGTGAGGGCTGCATCTCCCCTAGACTGCGTCTCCCTCTACGTTGTCTCTCAATTCCCTTGTGCCACCTCCTCCTCAATCATTGACTACTACTGATGCCCTCCTCCTCCTCCACCCTGCAACCCTCCCTCTGAAATCGATCTCCTTCTCTTTGAGAGTCGATTTTCCTTGGGATATTGAGTATCTGCCGATGTGTCTCCAAATGATTGTCAAGTCTTCTCTTATACTTTTCCTGCTGATGAATCAATGACTGAGATTAAGCCTCTAATCAACTGCTAAGATTAAAACAGACTTGATCCTCATCTCTTAGAAGCTTCTCACCATTATCTTTATTAATACCCATTAATATTTTTATTTTCGTAAGTTTAGACTTAGGAACCCATTAAAAAAATTAATTATTTTAATAACTACTCATTTGGTGGAATTTCTCCAAACGATAGTTGGGTCTTGGAGATCTCATGTGCCTTAGCCTCTCCACCAAATTTCAAGGCTAGAGGACATCCAATGCTACCCAAAATCAACACTCCCTTTTAGCGAGGTATGTGCTCTAGCAATGCTTCACCATAGAAGCATCACATTGATCCTACGCATTGGTCCTTTGTGCCAATGCTTGGCCTGTTGCCCCACACCCACTACACTGCTGCTTCCTATACTGCTACCCATGACACTACCATTGCCACTGTGACATTTGTACTGCAGCTCCCTCTCAACATGATGCATCATGCTGCCCATAGCACTGCCACTGCTAATTGTTGCACTACAACTCCTAATACTTATCCATTTTTGCTACTGAAATGGATTCTTCACCATCCCCATCTTCTCCCTAAAATAAACAAACTTTTTTCTTCCTAGAGCCTTGGTGAGGATGTCTGCCACCTGTTCTCCTGTAGGAGTGTACCTCAACTGTACTACCCCTCGTTGGACGCAGTCTCTAACAAAGTGACACCCGATATCAATGTGCTTCGACCGATCATGAAATACTGGATTCTCAGAGAGCTTGATGTGACTCTGATTATCACACTTCCATCCTTCTCTTGAATAGATTCACAAGAAATTTCCTAAGCCATATGGCTTCGCACGAAGTTGTGGTAGCTGCCATATATTTTGCTTCAGTTGAGCTCAGAGTCATAGATTTAGGTTTTCTACTACACCAAGAGGTCATTCCTGATCCAATGTTGAAACAATACCGAGTTGTACTTTTCCAATCCACTGAACTTCTAGCTCAATCTGCATCAGTGAACCCACTCAACCTGATGTCATTGCCTTGGGTGTACAATAGTCCATGCTCACCTATTCCTTGTATATACCTGAGAACATGTTTGGCTACTGCCTAGTGCGCCCTCTTGGGTCCCACCATGAATTGACTGAGGGTGTTGGCAGCGTAAAAAACGTTTGGCTTGGTATTGACCAAATACATCAGGGAACCTATAAGCTGCCTGTACAAGGTGGGATCAACATCTTTATCTTCTGATGCGTCAATCTTCTTCCAGTTGGTGATCATTGGAGTAGCCATAGGCCTACAGTTCTGTAATATTCCTAATTAGCCATGGCTAATTGGAATATTCAATTTTGCTCAATTTTGCTTTCTATAGTTATTTATAAATAAAAAGGGTGAGGAAAGGGGAGACATAACTCACTTTTAGAATAAAGTCTCTCCCTAGTAGCACAACGTTGTAACTTAAAGGGGAACCAAGGGGGGCCAAAGAACCACGTAGAGGAGGGGCCCACGCAGACACTTGGAGGGACTGCGCAGATGGAGAGGAACACGTGGCAAGAGAAGGAGCTACGTTGGAGGAGGTGAGCCTTGGGGATGAGAGAGGCCAACTCTATAAAGGAGAGAGGAGCCTCCTCATTTTTTCATTCGATTATGTGCATTTGAGCTAGTCACTTCGACTTGGAGCATGCTGGCTGTTTAGCCTGTCTGCAACACTGTTTAGTGCATTGAGTGTCTCCGTTCGGAGATCTCACCCTTAGCCCCAGGGAACTTCGAGTGCCTACTCGGGCAAGGTAGTTTTCAACAGTCTTTTGCAATGGGATTGATCTTTGGCATTGAGGGGGAGCTGAGCATTTGAGGACTGTGCAGTCTTGAGAGAGAGGGACGCAGTTCTTCTGGAGGCAGTTCCGGATTGGGGTTTTTGTGGAGGATTTGAGCTGGGAGATTGAACAAGGGATCAGCCCTTGCATATTGGAGGATTTTGGCTGAGTTTCAGGCAGAGTTTTGGTGGGTTTTATTCAGTGGTAGCGCAAAGCCTTGAGGGATTGCATGGGTCCTCAAGGGGGAGATTTTCGGGGGTCAACCATTTCAGAAAAGCTTTCTGGGTTTTTTTGGGTTTCTTGAGTAGAGTCTGATTACGGAGTTTCAGCATTTTCTGAGGAGGGGAACAGCCCCAAATCCTCATTTGATTTCCAGCAGCAACAACAGCACGGTAGTTCTCCAGCAGCTTGGACGCAGTTCAGAGAGAGGCCATTCCTCTACTATTCTAAGTGTATTTCTTCACTTGCCTTGTGCAAGTCGAGGTGCCATCTTTCTGATCACCTCCTGTACTCATTCCATTACTCAATATAATAAAATGGCTTAGCATTTCTCTCTGCATTTCTTGAGTATCTGCTTATATTTCATGTTTATATTATTATATGTTGCACCATTATTATTTCCATCACTTGAGCTTCCCGGGTATTATATCATTTGTACGTATTTGGTTGGAGTTTACTAGGGTTTGGGGAAATATCTCTGAAACAAGATATTATAGTGGGATCAGAGCATAGATCTGGCTCAGCTTGTGGAGCTAGCAATCTATGACACCGGGGGAAAAGCCCTATATCTATTACAGAGGTAGGAGATACAGAGATGTTGGACGTAGGTTGGAGAACACCTACGGGGAGGGAGACTGTATTCCTGTGGTGGACGCAGAACAGGGGGAGCCTGTGGTGGACGCAAAACAAAAGGAGCACGTGGTGGACACAGAGCAGGAGGATCCGATGGCAGATGAGGATGGGAAGAGATATACGGACATGCTCCTCAAATCAGTGCAGGACTTGTCGAGGCAGATCGAGGTGATGGGGCAGAGATTCACGGCATTGGAGGCTAGACAGCGTGAGAACCCACGGGTTTTCCAGGTTGGTGAGTGATCAAGTACCTCCCATCATTTTTCGGAGCAGGGTGCCACTCAATAGATGGCCTCACATGCCCCTACACGCTCTACCATGCTCACTTTCCTAGGAATAGACATGGGGGCTGGAGTCCAGCAGGAGGCAGAGCCCAGTCACATGGGCAACTATTTTTGCATAGTACCAGGCCTATGGGCAGGAGTTCAGGGACGCTCTCTCATTCAGAGACTTTGTTTAGCCCAGCGAGATAGTAGACCCTGCAATCATCATAGAGGACACCGACATTATCACGATGGAGACACCCACTGCACAGCTAGTAGATTTCACTTGCTTACATTTGACGGTTCATCAAACAGTTTGGCAAGGTCTTGGGTGGAAAAGTTGGACATCTATTTCCAACTTAACCAGATGTCGGAGGCAGAGGCCATCAAGGTGGCGACATTACATTTGGATGGTGAGGCCCAGGATTGGTGGTTCCATGGAATGGTTACACTCGGACATTCCACAGTGACGACGTATGCCGAGTTCACCAGGAGATTGATGAAGAGGTTTGACCGGAGGGATCTGGAACAACGTTTTCTTGAGCTGACGAGGCTCAAATAGACCGGGAGCCCTGAGACCTACATCGCAGACTTCTTGAGGGTTTCAGTGATGGTGCCAAATCTATCCATGGCACAGAGGATCTACATGTTTGTGGAGGGGTTAGCAGAGTCACTTCGGGGTCTAGTCAGATCCACTAGACCAAACACACTCCAGGATGCTATTAGTAGGACCCGAGACTTACAGGATGCCTTACCTAGGACCCGGACACCTCACCCCCAGAGACAGGCTTTCCAGCCTAAGGGGAAGGATGTGAGGATTCCACCTCCAAAGGGAAATCCAGGACAAGCACATATTGATGATGACGCCAGGAGGGAGTTGAAGAAGAAGCGGTTGTGTTTTACCTGTCAGGAGTTGTGAGCACCAAGACACAGGTGTGCTGCTGGCAAGGCACACTTTAATGAGGTCTTCTCCGAGAGCAGCGGGGAAGAAGATGAGGAGGATGATGTGGAGGCAAGAGATAGTCATGCCGTGCAGGGTCTTTTGCCACCTCCACCACCAGCAGCAGGTGGTGCAGCTTTTGCACCTACTGGAGGGGCCCTTGCAGCATTGCGAGGAGTTCCCAAGTATTTGACGCTACGCGTACGGGGGACAGTACGTGGCCAGCGAGTATCAGTTTTGGTTGATAGTGGGGCCACCCACAACTTCATCGATGCATAGATGGTTGAGCGGAGAGGTATACTGATAGAGAGCTTCGATGGATTTTCAGTTCTAGTTCCAGGAGATCAGACCATGGTGTGTGCTTGTTATGTTCTAGAGTTATTAGTGACAATGGGCACCTACACACTGACTGACCACTTCTTCGTGGTCAATATTCCGGGCACCAACATAGTACTCGGTGTTCAGTGGCTTATCACTCTAGGGAAGGTCACGACAGATTGGAAGGCCCTAGAGATGGAGTGGGATGATGAGAAGACAGGGAGGCATGAGAAGATACGGGACAACACACATACCTGCCTTAGACTATTTCGGCTCATCGGATGGAGGCAGTCTTCCGGAAGGGAGACATAGAGTGGGCAGTGGAGCTACGTGCATCAGAGGCAGGGACCACAGGGCAGACAGTGCACCTAGAGATACAGTCCATCCTTGACCGGTATGCCACAGTATTTGGGGAGATTCCACCGGGACAGCCACCGGACCGGGGGTTTGAGCACACCATCGAGCTTGAGCAGGGCATATAGGCAATGATTACTACCCCTTATAGGCATCCCAAGGCCTATCAGGATGAGATTGAGCGGGCCATTCAGGAGTTGTTGGCTCTTGGGCACATTCGGCTGAGCACGAGTCCTTTTGCTTCTTTCGTGGTGTTGGTGAAGAAGGACGGTACATTGAGGATGTGCATTGACTATAGGGCCCTGAACAAGAAAACACTGAAGAACAGGTACCCCATACCCAGGATCGATGAGTTGATGGATGAGTTGACAGGAGCACGGTTCTTCTCAGAGATTGATTTGAGATCTGGGTACCATTAGATTCGCGTGAGGGAACAGGACATTCCCAAGACCACCTTCAGGTGTCACTATGGGCACTTTGAGTTTTTGGTGATGCCCTTCGGGCTAACCAACGCTCCCGCTACATTCCAGTCTTGCATGAATCACATCTTCCGCAGTCATTTAAGGAAGTTTGTGTTGGTGTTCTTTGATGATATCCTCATTTACAACAGGACTTGGGAGGAGCATCTCCAGCATATTGAGACAGTATTGCGCATCTTGGAGGAGCAGCAGTTCTAAGCTCTCCAAGTGTGAGTTTGGGTTGACGGAGATGTTATACTTGGGACACATCATAGGGGTGGACGGAGTGAGGGTCCACGAGGAGAAGATCAGGGCCATCAGAGATTGGCCGGAGCTGAGGAACGTGACGAACTTCAAGGATTCGTTGGCATTTGCACCTACTACCAGAAGTTCGTCAAGAGTTTCTCACAGCTTGCTGCACCCCTGACGGATTTGACGAGGAAGGGGGCATTCAGTTGGTCGGATACAGTGTAGCGAGCCTTTGATAGGCTCAAGGAGGTTATGAGCAACTGCCCAGTGCTTGCGTTGCCGGTTTTTTCGCAACCATTTGTTTTGGAGTATGATGCGTCGGGAGAGGGGATCGGTGCAGTATTGATGCAGGGAGGTCACCCTATAACCTTTGAGAGTCGGAAGCTCCTTCCGTACGAGAGGTTGTATTCTATATACGATAAGGAGATGCTGGCCATCATGCATCCATTGGCCAAGTTCCGGCAGTATCTAGTGGGTAACAGGTTCAGGGTGAGGACTGATCATAACAACCTCAGGTTCTTTTTGGAGCAGAAGCAGCTACAGGAGAGGCAGCAGAAGTGGATCAGTAAGATCCAAGCATATGACTTTTACAGTGAGTATGTCAAGGGTAAGAACAATGTGGTAGCAGATGCCCTTTCACGTAGGCCAGCCATGTTGTCTCTTATGAGCTTGGACGCAGACTGGAGGGCTCGACTCTTAGTTGAGTACTCCAAGGACAGATTTGCATGTGAGGTTCTGGATGGGCAGGTGGCGGATGACAGGTACAGGGTGGTCGATGAGATCATCTACTACAGGGACCGGATCTTCTTAACTGAGGGGTCTCAGCTCAAGAAGAAGATACTTCAGGCATCACATGATTCACCTTTGGCTGGCCATCAGGGGTTTACCAAAACCTACAGGGCCATTAGAGAGAGGTTCTCATGGAAGGGCCTCAAGGAGGACGTACTCCAGCATGTCCGGGAGTGCGATGTTTGCCAGAGGAAGAAGGGGGAGATGAACCATCTCACAGGATTATTGCAGCCTCTTCCCATTCTGGAGGGGAAATGGGAGTGTATTTCGATGGACTTCACCACAAGGTTGCCCATGGTATAGGGCAAGGATTGCATCTTTGTCGTCGTTGATCGACCGACAAAGTACTCACGTTTTCGCCATATTCGCACATTACATAGTAGCACAGGGGGCCGAGCTATTCTTCAGAGAGATCTTCAGGTTACATGCTCTTCCCAAGACCATCACCAGTGACAGGGACAGCTGTTTCATGGGCGGATTTTGGCAGGAGCTTTTCCGATTGGTGGGGACGGAGTTGACACCGAGTACCAGTTATCACCCACAGACGGACGGGCATACAAAGATAGTTAACAAGTGGCTAGAGGGCTACTTGCGTAACTATGTCAGTGGGCAGCAGTGAGCATGGCTGAAGTGGCTGCATCTGGGGGAGTACTGCTACAACACTACACATCACATGTCCATTGGTATGTCACCATTCTATGCTTTATATGGATATCATCCTTTATCTTTTGCTGACGTGATGTTTGGTGCTAGAAAGGCTCCGAGAGCCAAGATTTGGATCCAAGAGAGTTAGGATATTCTCTGAGCTCTCAAGGATAATATGGCTACTAGAACCAGCAAAAGCTGTATGCTGACAGGGGTCGGGTGGAGAGACAGTTTGAGGTAGGGGACTTGGTTTACCTACGATTACAGCCATACCGACAGTCGTCACTGAAGCAAAAGGGGGCCGAGAAGCTCAAGCCCCGCTTTTATGGGCCATACAGGGTGATACGCAGGATTGGACAAGTTGCGTATGAGTTGGAGCTGCCCCAAGGCAGCAAGATTCATAACGTCTTTCATGTATCATGCCTGAAGAAGGCATTGGGGTAGCATGTGACAGTGACAGATGAGCTACCACCCACGGAGGATGAGGGGCATTTGGTATTTCAGCCAGAGGCTATTATTGATACCAGGGAGAGGCAGCTATGGAACAGTACAATCCGGGAATTCTTGGTGAGGTGGAAGAATTTGCCGGATGAGGATGCCACTTGGGAGAGTGAGAAAATTTTGCAGCATCCGTCACTTCAGTTGCTTGAGGACAAGCAACATTTTGCCGGGGGAAACTGTAATATTCCTAATTAGCCATGGCTAATTGGAATATTCGATTTTGCTCAATTTTGCCTTCTATAGTTACCTATAAATAAAAAGGGTGAGGAAAGGGGAGACATAACTCACTTTTAGAATAAAGTCTCTCCCTAGTAGCACAACGTTGTAACTTAAAGGGGAACCAAGGGGGGCCAAAGAACCACGTAGAGGAGGGGCCCACGCAAACACTTGGAGGGATTGCGCAGATGGAGAGGAACACATGGCAAGAGAAGGAGCTACGTTGGAGGAGGTGAGCCTTGGGGATGAGAGAGGCCAACTCTATAAAGGAGAGAGGAGCCTCCTCATTTTGTCATTCGATTATGTGCATTTGAGCTAGTCACTTCGACTTGGAGCACACTCGTTGTTTAGCCTGTCTGCAGCACTGTTTAGTGCATTGAGTGTCTTTGGCATTGAGGGAGAGCTGAGCATTTGAGGACTGCGCAGTCTTGAGAGAGAGGGACGCAGTTCTTTTGGAGGTAGTTCTGAATTGGGGGTTTTGTGGAGGATTTGAGCTGGGAGATTGAGTAAGGGATCAACCCTTGCATATTGGAGGATTTTGGCTGAGTTTCAGACAGAGTTTTGGTGGGTTTTATTCAGTGGCAGGGCAGAGCCTTGAGGGAATGTGTGGGTCCTCAAGGGGGCGATTTTCGGGGGTTGACCATTTCAGAAAAGCTTTCTAAGTTTTCCTGGGTTTCTTGAGTAGAATCCGATTCTAAAGTTTCAGCATTTTCGAGGAGGGGAACAACCCCAAATCCTCATTTGATTTCCAGCAATAGCAGCAGCACAGTAGTTCTCCAGCAACTTGGACGCAGTTCAGAGAGAGGCCATTCCTCTAATATTCTGAGTGTATTTCTTCACTTGCCTTGTGCAAGTCAAGGTGCCATCTTTTTGATCACCTCCTGTACTCATTCCATTACTCAGTATAATAAAATGGCTTAGCATTTCTCTCTGCATTTGTTGAGTATCTGCTTATATTTCATGTTTATATTATTATATGTTGAACCATTGTTATTTCCATCACTTTGAGCTTCCCATGTATTATATCATTTGTACATATTTGGTTGGAGTTTACTGGGGTTTGGGGAAATATCTTTGAAACGGGATATTACAAGTCCTACATCTTGAATCTCTTCAAGATCTCTGTAGCATAACTCCCTTGTCAAAGGAAGATCTCACCCTTATGCTGCCAAACTTCCAACCCCAGGAACTAATGCATCTGTCCCAAATCCTTCATGTCGAATTTTTTGTCTAGGTTCTGTTGAATTTTTTAAGTCTATCTGTTAGAAAATTAATCTGTATTTTGCTGGTTTATTTCTTCTACTTGTAAATTCTGTACAAGTTATTTAAAACATTTAAATACCGAAATAAACACAATACAGTCACAACATTTACAGATCATCAGCTGAAAGAAAACAAACACACAAGTGACAACGTTATTTTTGGACAAATGTCCCTGGAAAAACCTAATCCGGGAAAACCAATGCGACTATTCAGAGGGCTTATTATTATGCAGTATTTCCTTGAGTACAACTAGGTTCCTAACTGGCTCACCCGATAGAGAAAAATACACGACAACAATACCTCTCTATTCGGAAACAGGTATTCAGAAAACCCGTCCCACGAAACCCTCTCTGGCAACTCTGAAGCTCAGCGCTGGCCCTTCTGGCCTCTGCATCAGCCTCTTGCTGCACTGCATCAGCCCCAGGACCCTCTGTGTCAGCCCTCTGAGGCACTGTGTCTCCTCTGGGACACTCTGCGTCACTCTGTCTGCCTTCTGCGTGGATGACATAGTCCCTCTGGGCTCTGCGTGGTCTCTACTGGGCTTTGTGTGGCCTACTCTATTTGCTGCTCTCGCTCTCTGCCTCTGCGTTGGTCTCTTGGCACTATCTCTGCCTCTCTGCCCCTTGCTGCTGATCATTGATTCACTTTTTCTTAGCAACCCTGCTTTAGCAAAATGAATCATTGATCACTCTGGTGTGTTCTCCAACGAACCCTCAAGCTTCTTCTTATACTTTTCTCGTTGGTCCTTCAACGACCGAGATTAAATTTCTAATCAACGACCAAGATTAGATTTGGTTTGATCCATGACTTTTGAAACGTTCTAACCCAGTTTTATATTAATACACATTAATAACTTATTTTTCCTATAAGTTTAGACTTATGAACTCCATTAAAAATATTAATTATTTTAATATCTCCCAAACCGGTTAGAATCTGCCCAAACCATTTCTGGGTCTTGGAGATCTCATGTGCTTTAGCCTCTCCACCAATTTTCATGGCTAGAACACATTGGATGCTACTCCAAATAAACACTCCCTCTTAGCGGGGACTGTGCTCTTGTAATACTCCTCACTGAGCATCACTCTGATTATCCGACCTTGGTACCTGTGCTGATGCTAGGCCTCCCCACCCAACATTCTCCGCACTGTTGCATCCTGTATTGCTACCCATGGCCTTGCCACTTTCACTGCTGCATTCGTTGCTACTGCTATTTCATCCTCCCAACACTACATCTGCACTTCATCCCCCTCTCATCACGCTGCATCGTGCTACTGCACTGCAACTCAGTTACTGAGACGTAAGTATCGACCCAACTTCTGACATCCCTGTCAGGCTAGAAAAACTCCCGATGTTGAAGCTCTCTTTGCCGCTAACAAGTGCTCCCTCTACTGGCCTCTGCATTGCTACAACAACTCCCTGCATCTCGCACTGTTGCACACCTCTCTGTGCCATCCTGCACTGGAGCAACACTCCCATGCCTCTCGCTGCCCGGGGATTCTTGCATTGTAGTACTCTCTATCGCTTCATCCGCATTCATTTCTACCAACATCTGCCAGTCCTACAACTCCTCTTCGGGGCTCCCGTAGCAAGGTATAATCCAAGAGGTTGGGTACCTCAAGGATCCTGTCCCTCAACGCATATAGTCCTCATGACTACAGCTCAATGTCTCCCCACTTCTTCTCTAGTGGCACATGAGCACTCATGGCACAATCGTCATCCTCCTCGACTTCTTTCTCTGCCTTTGTTGGTGCTGCCTTAGAGTCAGAAGCCTCTCCCTTACTCTTCTTCCTCAGACACTGGTTCACATAGTGACCTAGTTCTCCATAATGGAAGCATTTGACTTTGGAGAGGTCCTTCTTCTTCCTCTTCTCCTACTTTCCCACAGATGCCAGAGCCGCATCCTTTTCCTCTTGCTTCTTGATTCTGACCCCTTTGTTGCTACTTCCTGTCTTGGTCAATCGTCTGATCTCTTCTTAACGAAGAGCCGCCCACAGTTCTTCCCAATCTAGAAGACTCGCCCTACCTAGTATGCTCTGGACAAATGTCTCCCACTCCTCAAAGATTGCGTTAAGTGCAGTCCTCACCATCAACTCCTGATCCAGCGTGGCCCCTATGGAAGTCAGTTGGTCACAGATCTCCTTCAATTGACCAAGGAAGAGATCTATCTGCTCTCCCTTCTGCTTCTGGTATGACCTTAGTTGATTCTCTAGTAACATCTTCCTCTACACAGAAGTATGTTGGTACAATGTCTTCAAGGTGTCCCACATCTCCTTTGTCGTTTCCTTCTTGGCAATATGTTGGACCACATGATCCTTGACCCCATCAAGGATGATGCACTTTGCCTTGTCCATTGTCTCCTCGTACCTTCCATTAGCTACTGGGTCAATTGGGATAGCCATTACTCTTAAGGCGAAGCCCTTGATGCGATGTCTGTCTAGAATGGATAGGATCTTGGCCTTCTAGACTAGAAAGTTGCATGCTCCATCTAGCCTATCCTGATCCCTCTACCCATTAACGACCATCTCTTTGCTCTTCTTTGTCGACTCCTTCGAGTCTCTCTACTTCCTGCCTAGAAGTTCTCGGTTTGACTCCTGCTGAGTCTGTCTACTTCCCATCTGGAATTTCTCAATTCGAATTCTCCGAGTCTCTCTACTTCCCGTCTGGAAGTTCTCTTCTCGACTCCCTCTGAGTCCCGATTTCCCTCCTAGAAATCCTTCTACCAACTGTCAAGTTACCCCTCTTCGATCGTCTGTGTAACTGGAACACTGATCTGGATTCCTTGGCTAGAAATCTGCCTTAGTAGCAACTCCCTCTACCTTGGTTTTGCCCTATTAGGTACTGTTCTGACCATAGCACCCCCACCAACTTCGCTCCTACACACTGCCCACAGCTTCCTTTGCCCCAACAATTGAAGGATTGAGCCTCTTAGCTTTCCGCAATCCCGACATTGGCTCAACCAACTGCATCAGCCCTTCTGACCTCTGTGTGGCTCTGCATGAGCCTGTTTTTGTCCTCCTCAGCCTCTGCGCTGGCCTCTCACAATCCCTCTGCGTCAGCCCTTCCTTTATCGCTTTCTGCAAGGATCGGCTATGTCACTCAGGACAGTTGAATCTGCTGCAAATGCTCTACTCAATTGATGCCTTCAGCTTTCCTGTGATCTGCAACCACGCTCTGATACCCTGTTGAATTTTCTAAGTCTATCGGTTAGAAAATTAATCTGTATTCTGCTGGTTTATTTCTTCTACTTATAAATTCTAAACAAGTTATTTCAAACATTTAAATACTGAAATAAACACAATATAGTCACAACATGTATAGATCATCAGCTGAAAGAAAACAAACACACAAGTGACACCATTATTTTTGGACAAATGTCTCCGGAAAAACCCAATGTCGGAAAACCGGTGCAGCTATTCAGAGGGTTTTTGATCATTTAGTATTTCCTTGAGTACAACTGGGTGCCTAACCGACTCACCCAACAAAGAAAAATACATGGAAACAATATCTCTCTATTCATAAACGGGTATTCAAAAAACTTGTCCCACGAAACCCTCTCTGGCAACTCTGAAGCTCAATGCTGGCCCTTCTGGCCTCTGCGTTAGCCTCCTGCTGCACTGCGTCGGCCCCAAGAACCTTTGCGTTAGCCCTCGGAGGCACTGCGCAGCCTCTGGGACCCTCTGTGTCACTCCCTCTTCCTTCTGCATGGATGACGCAGTCCCTCTGGGCTCTGTGTTGTCTTTGCTGGGCTTTGCGTGGCCTACTCTGGCTGCTGCTCTCGCTCTTTGCTTCTGCGCTGGTCTCTTGGCACTGTCTTTGCCTCTCGGCCCAGTGCTCACTGCCCCTCGCTGTTGATCATTGATTCACTTTTGTTTAGCAACTCCGCTCTAGCAAAATGAATCATTGATCACCCTGGTGTGTTCTCCAAATGACCCTCAAGCTACTTGTTATACTTTTCTCGTTGGTCTTTCAACGACCGAAATTAAATCTATAATCAATGGCTAAGATTAGATTTGGCTTGATCCATGAATTTTGGAACCTTTTAACCTAGTTTTATATTAATACCCATTAATATTTTATTTTTGCTAAGTTTAGATGGGTCAACAACCCTTTGTTCCTCTAGCATGCCTCACACTCTTGTATATGCCTCAACACATCCCCCTTGAGGCCCTTCCATGTGAAATGCTCCCAGACTGCCATGTACGTCTTTCTGAACCCCTGATGCCCTAACAATGGTGAGTCATGTGTTGCGTGGAGTACTCTCTCCCTCAATTGTGAGTTGGGCACCAACAATATGCACCGCTTATAGTATATAACCTCGTTCATCACCAAGTAGTGCTCATCTGTGTGTACCCCCTGCAAGATCTCGCAAGCCCGCTTGTCTTTGGAATACTCTACCAACAACTGGGCCTTCCAATTATGGTAAATGCTCATGAGTGAGAGGTCTGCAGGTTTCCTGGATAGAGCATGTTTCCTGGATAGAGCATCAGCCACTACATTGTGCTTCCCCCGCACATACTCTATGTCAAAGTCATAGGCTTGCACCTTTGTTAACCCATCTCTATTGTGTATCATTGAGGCCCTGCTGCCCCATGAAGTGGTGAAGTCTGTTATGATCGATCTTCACCCAAAAACGGTTACCTACCAAATACTGTCGGGATTTGGCCAAGGCATGCATGATGGCCAACATCTCTTTTTCATATATAGAATATGACTTCTCATGGGGTAAGAGCTTCCGGCTCTCAAAAGCAATGGGATGCACATCTTGAGATAATACTGCTCCAATCCCCTCTCCTGATGCATCACACTCCACAGTGAATGGATGAGAGAAGTCTGGAAGCGCCAACACTGGACAACTACTCATCACCTTCTTGAGGTGATCAAAATCCGACTGTGTCCATCTGTCCATGCGAAATCCCTTTTCTTGTCAAATCTGTGAGGGGCACTGCCAATTGCGAAAATCCTTTGACAAAATTCCAATAATAGGTGCAGATACCCTAGAATCCCCTCAACACTATCACGGTTCGGGGTACTGGCCAGTCTCGGATAGCTCATATATTCTCCTCATAAACCTTCACCCCGTCTATGCCAATAATGTGCCCCAAGTAGAGCATCTTAGGTAGACCAAAGTCACATTTGGATAGTTTGGCATAACATTGATGTTCCTCCAAAATATGCAGCACCTCCTCCAGGTGTTGGAGATGCTCCTCCCACGTCCTGTTGTATATCAGTATGTCATAGAAAAACACCAATACAAACCTCCTCAACTGCCTCTGGAACACATGGTTCATACATGACTGGAAGGTGGTTGGGGCATTGGTCAAGCCAAATAGCATGACCAAAAACTCGAAGTGCCTATAATGGCAACAGAAGGCTATCTTGGGGATGTCCTAATCCCTCACGCCGATCTGATGATACCTCGAATGCAGATCTATCTTAGAGAAGAACTTGGCTTCTCTAAGCTCATCCATCAACTCGTCGATGCGGGGTATGGGGTATCGGTTATTCAATGTCTTCCTATTGAGTGCCTAGTAATCGATGCACATGTGCAAGGTTCCATCCTTCTTCTTAACCAACATTATTGAAGAAACAAAGGGACTGGAACTCGACTTGATGTGGCCCAATGCCAACAACTCCTTGATGGCCTGCTCAATCTCATCCTTATAGGCCTTGGGGTGCCTGTAAGGGGTGGTAATCACTGCCTGCACACTCGGCTCCAACTCGATGTGTGCTCGAATCCCTTGTCTGGTGGCTGTCTTGGTGGAATGTCCCAAAATACCACTGGGTATCTGTCTAATAGTGCCTGTATATCTAGAGGTGGTGACTGGGCCTATTCCCTAACCTTTGAGATCCTCAGCTCTACTGCCCACGTTATGTCTCCATGACACAAATTTGCCTCCATCCTATGCGCTAAGATTGTCTGAGGTGGGTACGAATGCATGCCTTTGAGGACCATTAGCTTGCCATCCGACCCAGTGAACTCCATCTCCAACTTCTTCCAATCAGTGGTAACTTGTCCAAGCGAGTATAGCCACTGGACTGTGAAAATTCCAGAAAAGGAACCCCTACTGCAGCAAACTGATGTTACTTTTCCTACGTGTTAATCCATACAAGCTATTTACTACGTTCTATGGTAAATATCAAAGTAAATACTACTGCAGCCTTCAATTAATTAAATTAAAAGCGGGAACAAGATATTGAGCAAGAAATAAAATACAACACAAGTGACACCGTTATTTTTGGACAAAAGTCCCTAGAAAAGCCCAATGCAGGAAAACCAGTGCAACAAATTTTAAGGGTTTATTATTATTAAGCAATAGTTTTGAATACAACTCTGGATTCTCTTTCAACAATCCAGTTAGAGAGAAAAAGAAACTGGCAGAAAACTTAATGAGATTACCTCACTTCAGCCACCAAATCCGGCTGATCCGGCAACTGAACTGACTATCCCCTGCTACAATTGTGTTGCCCCTTCGCAGTAACTGTGTGGGCCTGCGTGGAGCTCTCTGAGGCTCTACGTCATCTCTCTGTTGGGTCTCCTCTTGTAGCTTTCACGTCAACCCTCCCCAACTGATCCGGCAGTGCCCTGGCAATTTTAGACTTCTGTTAGAAGACAACTCTGTCTCTACGCTAACCCTTCTGGCTTTGCGTCAAGCACTGCATGGGCCCTCCTAGCACATCGTCAGTCCTTCTTGGGTCTGCACTGCCTCCAATGGTGCTTCTCTGCCTCTCTACTAGGTATTCAGGGTTCCAGAGAAGATACTCCAATCCCCAACTATCCCTGCCCCTCAACTGCAAGAAATGTCCTTAATCGAATTTCCTCTTGCGAACTTCTCACTTTAGAAATTCGATCTCTTGATCTCTCGATGAGTTTTCTAAATGACCCTCAAGCTGCCTTAAATAATCTTCTCGTTGACATTCAACAGCGCATATTAACTCCTAATCAAAGGCTCAGATCGTTTTGACTTGATCTCCATCTTTTTCTAGAAGTTACACCCACAATTAGATTAATACCCATTAATATTTTAATTTTCCTAAGTTTAGACTTAGGAACTCCATTAAAAATATTAATTATTTTAATAAAATCGTCTCTGGGTGGAATTTCGTAAAATGGTTTCTGGGTTTTTTGGAATGCAAGTGCCCAAACCTCCCTGCAAAATTTGAGGCCTAGAGCACATTCAATGCTACCCCAAATCAACACTCCCTCTTAGCGAGGAATGTGCTCTAGCAATATAATGCTGCTACATACTGCTCTGACTTTGAAGCATCGTCCTTTGCGCTGCTAATGTCTAACATGCTATCCATCAACCACTGCGTTGCTGTTGCAACTGTACATGCTGTCCAAATCAACCCACCTCCCTCCCGGAGGTATCTTGGCTATCATGGCAAACTCCTCCTGTTCGATTTTCACGGCTGCAACCTTAGGATCGTGCTTCTCATCCTTGACCTTTTTCTTCAGAGGACACTGGGATGCATAGTGGCCCATCTCGTCACATCTGAAACACTTCACCTTGGAGACGTTCTTCTTTCGTCTTCGTTGCCTCTACTATCCCTTCGATGCAATGGATGCATTCTACTCCTCCTCCTTGAGCTGCGACCCACTGCTGCTGCTGCCTCCTTCAAGTTTAACCTTGACCAAATCTCTCCTCAAGTCCTCTTGTTTTAGAACTGCCCACATCTCATCCCAATTCGGCAATGTTGCTCTACCAAGGATACTTTGGACAAAGACTTGCCACTCATCTGAGATAGAATTGAGGGCTAGTCTAATCAACTCTAAATCTTGAGGTGTATGTCTCGCAGCGGACAACTCATCCCAGGTTTCCTTTAGCTTCATGAGGAATGGATCCACACGCTCTCCCTTCTGCATGTGAGCAAATCTCAGCTTCTGCTCCAAGTAGATCTTCCGTTGCTCAGAAGATCCTTGATATAACCTGGCCAAGGCGTCCCACATCTCCTTAGTAGTTGCTCTACTAGCAACGTGGCACACCACGTGATCCTTGACTCCATCCAGGATCATCCTCTCAGCCTTTGCCATCTCAACCTTGTACTTCTTCAGCGGATTTGCATTCATAGGTTCAACCACCATGCTATTGATGCATGTCTTGAGAGCATGCTCATCTAGAAGGAAAGACATTCTAGCCTTCTAGATGACGTAGTTGGATGCTCTATCCAACATGTCCTAATCCCTCAAGCCACTGGTTGCCATATCTTCCAAAATGAATCCCCTCTCTACTTCTCATTGTTGCTACTCAGCCAATGAAAAAACAGACTTCTCAGCGAGAAGTCTGTTGAGGAAAAGTTCCCTCAAGGTGCTTCTCTTCTCTCTTCTAATGTTTTTTAGCCCAACAAACTTCCTGCTGAAAATCTGTGTCTCACCAGCTCTCTCACGTTGAGGCTTCCACGCTGCTCCCTCTGCCCCTGCAAAAATTCGAAGTGGAAGTCCTCTCCGTCAACTCACTCAGGAAACACTGCCTCAAAAATATGCACTCTAGGCTTGGAACTGCGTTAGCCCTCTGGGGTTTTGAACTGCTGCCTCTTGTAGCGTTTTTGAACTCCCTTCTTCTGCTCAACACTGGATCTACCAGCTTTGCTCTTCTTGCTTAGCCTGTCTGATTCCATGCAAAAATTTCACAAGACGAACCCCTACTGCAACAAACTGATGTTACTTCTCGTACGTGTTAATCCATACAAGTTATTTACTGTGTTCTATAGTAAATATTGAAGTGAATACTACTGCATCCTTCACTTAATTAATTTATAAGCATAAACAAGATACTGAGCAAGAAAAAAGTACAACACAAGTGACATCGGTATTTTTGGACAAAAGTTCCCGGAAAAACCCAATGCGGGAAAACAGGGGCAGTAGACCTGAGGGTTTATTATTATTAAGCAGTAGTTATGAATACAACTCTGGATTCCCTTTCGACAATACAGTTACAAAGAAAAGACACTGGCAGAAAACTTAGTGAGATTACCTCACTTCACCTAGCAAATCTGGTTGATCCTGCAACTAAACTGACTATACCCGGCTACAACTGCGCTGCCCCTTCTCAGTAACTGCGTGGGCCTGCGTGGAGCTCTCTAAGGCTCTGTGTTGGGTCTCCTTGCCTCCTGGAGCTTTGACGTCAACCCTCCCTGGCTAATCCGACAGCTCCCTGGCAATTTTGGACTTCTGCTAGAAGACAACTCTACCTCTGCACTAGCCCTTTTCGCTCTATGTCAAGCACTGCGTGGGCCCTCCTGGTCCAGCGTCGGTCCTTCCTAGGTATGCGTTGTCTCCACTAGTGCTTCTCTACCTTTCTGCTATGTATTCGGTGTTCCAGAGAAGATACTCCAATCCCTAACTATCCCTACCCCTCAACTGCAAGAAATCTCCTCAACCGAATTTCCTCCTGAGAACTTCTCACTTCAGAAATTCAATCTCTTGATCTCTCAGTGTGTTTTCCAAATGGCCCTCAAGCTCCCTTAAATAATCTTTTCATTGACATTCGACAACCCAGATCAACTCCTAATCAAAGGCTCAGATCGTTTTGACTTGATCTCCGTCTTTCTCTAGAAGACACACCTACAATTAGATTAATACCCATTAATATTTTAATTTTCCTAAGTTTAGACTTAGGAACTCCATTAAAAATATTAATTATTCTAACAAAATCGTCTCTGAGTGGAATTTCCCAAAACAGTTTCTGTGTTCTTTGGAATGCATGTGCCCAAGCCTCCCTGCAAAATCTGAGGCCTAGAGCACATCTGATGCTACCCCAAATCAACACGGACACCCATCACCGCGTTGGTGTCTGACACATCTACCGCAAAGAAATGGTCTGTCATGGAGTAGTTCCCCATGGTCACGGTCAAGGCAGGAACATACCAAGTGCACTGCATAGTCGCATCTCCAAGCACTAGAATTGAAAAGCCCTCAAACTCTGTCGTGGTGATGCCCCTCCTCTGAAACAATTGGGCATCAATGAAGTTGTGGGTGGCCACATTGTCAACTAATACTGAGACATGATGTCCATATATTGTACCTCAAATCCTCAATGTCAGAAATTTGGGGAGCCCGCATAAAGAAGCAAGGACTCCCCCGGATGGGGCAAAAGATGTTCCCCCCTGTGGAGGTGGTGGTGGTGGTCCCCTCCCTGTCGGATTCTCACCATCTCCTACACCGTACTCCAGCTCGACATCGTCCTCCTGATCACTATCTGAGAAGACCTCGATATAGTGGGCTTTGCTAGCTGTGCATCGATGGCCTGGTGCCCAAGGCTCCTGACAGGTAAAACACAGCTTCCTCCTCCTGAGGTCCCTCCCGGTCTCATCATACAACTGCCCACTGTTAGTTTTTGGTAGCATCGGAAGTGCTCTAGGCTTGAAAATTGGTGGAGAGGCTAAGGCACATGAGTTCTAAAGAACCCAGAAACTGTTTAGTGAAATTCCACTCGGATTGTATTTTATTAAAATAATTAATATTTTTAATGGAGTTCCTAAGTCTAAACTTAGGGAAATTAAAATATTAATGGGTATTAATCAAAATATGGGTGAGAATGGTCTAGAAGGCGGATCAACTCATGTTTTAATTTTAGCCGTTGATTAGAAACTTAATTTCGGTCGTTGAAGACTCAATAGGAAAATTATAAAATGGAGGCTTAGGGTTCATTTGGAAACACACACGGAGAGAACGGATTGATCAAGAATTCGATTCTTAGGGTAGGGTTTGCTAAGGATTTTGAATTAAGTGATCATTCTACAGCAGAGGGGCAGTGAGAATCTGGGAGAAGGACTTTCCAGAGAATACAGACAAAGAGACGGAGAGAGCCAACAGAGTAGAAAAGCTCCCTGTCACGCAAAAGTTGAAACTACCAAGAACAGTGAAAACTACTGGAACAGCCAGGGAAGATGGCACAGAGGGCAGAAGCCGGAATTGCCAAAAACAACGGGGATTGCCGGGAACTATAGGAACTAGTAGGAAATCTGATGCAGAGGGAAAAAGTTGGAGCTGTCGGGAACAATCGGAATTGTCAGGAACTGCTGGAACAACCAGGAACGCTAACGCAGAGGGGAGAAGAAGTGACGCAGAAATAGTCGAGGTTAGCCAATCTTGTGCTAGATCAACCAGAATTTTGCTAGGTGAAGTGAGATAAAACTCGCTCAGATTTTCTCTCAGTATTTTCTCTATAAAGGATTGCTAGATGAGCATCCTAGATTTGTATTTAGATATTTCTCTTGCATAATAATAAACCCTCAGAGTTGCTGCACTGGTTTTCCCGCATTAGGTTTTTTCGGTGACTACTGTGTCCAAAAGTAAGTGTGTCCTATGTATCTTGTTCTTTGCTCTGTTTTTTGTTTCATGAGATCAAATATTTAATTAGTGTAGGCTGCAAAAGTAATTTGCTTCAATATTCAGAAGAATAGCTTGGTTAATGTATATTAAAAATCAAGTAGGTGAAGTAGATTCTGATTTGCTGCAATAGGGGTTCCTTCACATGTAGGAATTTTCACATGGTATTAGCGGATTGATTTTGAAACAGGAGGAGCAGATCCAGTGCTGAGCAGTGAGGCCGAAAGCTGCACTTGGCAACAATTCAAATACCCTTGAAGGGTTTTGCGCAGTCCTTGTCGAGAAAGCAAAGATTCCAAGGAAATATCTCTCTGAGAGAGTCGACAGAGAGGTATGATTTCTGAATCGTGAGCTTGCAGAGGCAGAGGGAGTGACGCAGAGTCTCCGCACAGTGCTTGAAGGGCGCAGTTGCTACGAGGGTAGAAATCCATCGGAAAATAGGGAAGACACATAGAAGTGGAATTTTCTCCTTAGAGGACTTCTAGCCAAGGAGCTTGAATCTTCACTTGCTGAACAACAACAAAGGGGCAAATCTACAAGCTTCAGCAGGGAGTGCGTAGGCCGGTCTAGTGTTGTGCAAAGGAGAGAGGAGGTCATTCGACATTTGGCAGAGATGATAGCCACATCTCCAGGAGGGAGGTGGGGAGATTTAGAGCTGTAGTTTGAAAGAGCTACATATGGGCAGGATCCTTGAGGAGTCCACCTCTTGCATCAATTCCTTGCTACAGGAGCCCAAGATTCAGCGGTAACGAGATGGACTTAGTGTTAGATGATGCAGTGGATTGTTTGGAGGACAAATGTAGTAGCTTGGGACCAAAGACTGATCAATGCAAAGCAAGGTTGGCAGCAGTGCAGTTGGCACAGTGCAAGAGTCAGCAGCAATGCAGAAGATTCAGAGGGTTAGAATCATCAGTAGCTAGATTCTAACATTCGTTGTATTATGTTGAACACAGTTAAGTTCAACTAATTTTGGATGTTTTTCAATTGCTTATCTCAGCAACTGAGTTGCAGTACAGATGCAGTGTTAGTAGTGGCAGTGCTAGCAGCATAAAAGATGTAGTGTTTGAGAGGGAGTTGTAGTACAGATGCAACAGTGGCAGTGTCATGGGAAGCAGTACAACAACAACAATAGCACAATGTTGGTGGCAGCAACAGTGCAGAAAGGATGTGCTTTAGAATCAGTGCAGCATGCAAGTGGACATTGTTGCTAGAGCACTTTCTTCGCTAAGAGGGAGTGTTACATTTTGGTAGCATCAGAAGTTCCCTAGCCTTGAAAATCGGTGGAGGGGTTGAGGCGCATGAGTTTTAAAGAACCCAAAAACCATTTGGTGAAATTCCACCTGGATTAAAATAATTAATATTTTTAATGGAGTTCCTAAGTCTAAACTTAGGGAAATTAAAATATTAATGGGTATTAATCAAAATATGGGTGAGAATGATCTAGAAGGCGGATCAAGTCATGTTTTAATCTTAGTTGTTGATTAGAGACTTAATATCGGTCGTTGAAGACTCAACAGGAAAAGTATTAAATGGAAGCTTGGAGTTCATTGGGAAACACACACGGAGAGAACGAATTGATCAAGAATTCGGTTCCTAGGGCAAGGTTTTCTAAGAATTTCGAATTAAGTGATCATTATGCAGCAGAGGGGCGGTGTCAGGTGAGAATCCGGGAGAAGGAATTTCCGGAGAATACAGATAAAGAGGCGAAGAGAGCCAACAGAGCAGAAAAACTGCATATCACGCAGAAGCCGAAACTGCTAGGGATAGTTGGAACTACCAGGAACAACTGGCACTGTTGGGAATAGCCGGAATTGCCAGGAAAGCTGATGTAGAGGGTAGAAGCCAGAACTGTTGGGAAAAACCGAGAACTACCGGAACAGCCGGGAAAGCTGACACAGAGGGCAGAAAAGGTGATGCAGAAATAGTCGGGGTTAGCCAGTCTTGTGCCGAATCAGCTGGAATTCTATCGGGTGAAGTGAGATAAAACTCACTCAAATTTTTCGCTAGTATTTTCTCTGTAAAGGATTGCTAGATGAGCATCCTAAATTTGTATTCAGATATTTCTCTTGCATAATAATAAACCCTCAGAGCTGCCGCACTGATTTTCCCACATTGGGTTGTTTCCGGGGGCTATTAGTGTAGGTTGCAGAAGTAATTTACTTAAGTATTCAGAAGAATAACTTGGTTAATGTATTTTAAAAATCAAGTAGGTGAAGTAGATTCAGATTTTCTCTAGTAGGGGTTCCTTTGTGTGTAGGAATTTTCACACCCACGTCCCTGGGTTGCTCTCTGTGGTGGTGGCCTAGTGTCACTTCCCTCTTGAGGGTAGGGAGTGCGTGTAGGGAAAGGTGCTCGTGTCTTGGGATGGTCCCCTATAAATCTCTAGCACATGTCATGGCTTCCTGTAGCATAGAAGGTTGGCGTGACTTTACTAGTACGCGCAATGGCTCGAGCAGGCCCTCTATGAAGGTGTACACCATCCTAACATTTAATAGGTTTGGCACGATCAGTGAGACTCTTAAAAACTTTGATATGTATTGCTTTGGGTTACCCGTTTGTCTGAGTTGGGTTAGCTCCCTGAAATGAGCTTCCGAATCCCTCTAATAAGATTGCTCTACCACCCTCCTAGTGAAATCCTCATGGGAAGTCACATTAGCATACCCCAAGGTAGCCAAGCCATGAAACCACCAATCGTGGGCTTCCCCTTCAAAGTGCAGCGTGGTCATCTTGATGGCTTCCACCTCCGTCATCCGATTGAATTGGAAATAAGTGTCCATCTTCTCTACCCGTGCCTGACTTGTGCACTTGGTAGTGCCATCATATGCAGGGAAGTACATCCTCCCAATAGTATGTTGCAACTCATAGTTCTGCGTACCCTATCCTCCATAGTTCTTGCCCTTCTCATTCTGCTTGAGTTTGCAAAAATCTCTAAAAGAGAGTGCCCCTGAAGTCTGCTCCCATGGATTGCCACTCCCTAAAGTGCTCCCCCATAGGTGAAGGATCTTCGACCCCTGCTTGTTCATTCTGCGCCAAAGGCACAAAGGAGGGTAGTGTGGCTCGATTTGGCCCACTCGCTACTAGAGGCTATGTAATGGATGAAGGATGTTCGAATTGTTGAGAGGCCCCCGAAGTCTCTCCAAATAGAAAGTCTCGATGAGTGCTTCTCTCCCGGTTCTCCATTTTGATCTCCTCTACCATCTCCTTCTGCCCCTTCGCTAAGTCACTCAGAGCCTTCAAGAAACTGTCAAAGGCCATCTCCTCCCTGCTCTTGGGCTCTCCCATGCTTTCTGCTACCATTGCCTTCCTTCGGTCCTTCGTATCGGGAGTGATCTCTAGTTCCCTTTCTTTGCTCTAGTACGCCTGCCTCATGTATGTAATATTCTACCGATCCTCCTCATAGGAAATTCCCCCATGGTTGAGCCAAGATCTAGACTCTGATACCACTGTAACATTCCTAACTAGGATGAATAATGATATACAAAGCAATAAACAAATCCAACACTAGAAAATGAAAAACTATCAACAAACACCGATAAAAACACTGCAAATAAGAACCATCTGAGCCATATTATTAATTCTTCTGGAAGCAAGTACAATAGTGTTGGAATGGTGCACCTAGGCTTGTCTCAGTGACAAGTGTGGCAAAACCCAAGTGAGTAAACAACAGTCCTATGGCTGTGTAATGTCCCCATTTTTATTTTTCTCCATAGTACAGCCAACGTGGATTTCCAGGGCAGCGGATGGCGAGGTTACTGGAGCAAGTTTATGTCATCAAGGGTTCCGATGGAGTGTTGAGGAGTTTTCATGGGGTCTGATAGCATTCGCTTGGCATATTTATCATCATGAGCAATTCCACACATTTTGTTTTTGGTTCCATGACTTTATGATAATTTCCTTAAAAAGGGGTTATTATTGGCATAACATAATTAATTATGCTCAAGGTGGCATTCTGGGGAGATTAATTGATGGAACACCTCAGTGTAATAGCTCTTTAGAACCGGAAGCGAGTATGGTGGACGATTTACCATTTTCCTTAGTTAAAAATGACTTTAATTAGTCATTTAATTAAGGAAAATATTTAATTAGAGGAAATGAGCCAAAAGTGACTTAAGTAAAATAAAATAAAATAAAAGGGGTCACTTAAGATAAAGTCAATGGAGGAGCTTCTAGAATAATAATAAAATAATAAGATAAGATGCTTCTAGAGGCTTGGAGATCTATCCATCAGATCTATAAAAAGAGGAGAAGATCATTTGGGACATCTTGGATCTGATATTGTTTCTTGTATGAGAGGTTGAGAACCCAGTTCTCTACTCCAGCAGTAGCCCCAGGACGGAAACCCTCGGGTGATTCAGTGAGAGTGGGCGAGCACCCATCTCTTCCCTTGGTGAATCCATTTAGGATTCATAGGTTGTAGTTCATTGGTTTTCAGTTTGTTTGGGAGGCCGATTGCAGAACTATTGTATATCTGTTTGAGGCCAGTTTATCTCAGCTATATGGGTGTATGTGCATGTAAACCCCAGTTTATCTAATATAATAAAGCTGAGGTTGTTCCTGCTCATTGTGTTATGGGATTGCAATACTTCTTATGTTTAATTTTACATGGCAATCTTTTGTTTATGAATGGAATTTTTATCTGGAACTTTTCCAAGTTAAAAATTTGAGCTTGTTCCAAATTTATTTCATTTGGGACATTCAGTGGTATCAAAGCATCGAACTTGGCTCAGCCTGCGGGTTCGGGTTTTCAGTTTCAAGTATTCGAGGATTTATTTTGGAAGTGCCAAAGTCATCCTTTGTTGCAGAATTTTTATTTTTGTGCCAAGATTGTTGTTGTCAGTGACTTTTCAGT
This sequence comes from Pinus taeda, assembly GCA_000404065.3. Lineage (NCBI taxonomy): Eukaryota > Viridiplantae > Streptophyta > Pinopsida > Pinales > Pinaceae > Pinus > Pinus taeda. The sequence goes on from APFE030983682.1 coordinate 148,153, forward strand.
GAATTTGATGGATTGAAGAGGTGGAGCATTGTGATATTAATTTATCTTATTTGGAGTAGTGTGCAGAGTTGGGCGGAGTAGGAAACTTGCACTAAAATAGGGCTTTCTGTATCTTCTAGAATCTACCCAATAAATTTCTAGGTTTTTCTGGGTTTTATGAGAGGATTTTGTGGTTAAATTTTCACAATTTTCCGGGTAGTATGTACGCTGTAAATCAATGTTCATTCATCATTTCGTTTTATTAATGAATTGGGTAATTCACACCACCTAGTGAGCTTGATCTTGGCTTGGATTTAAGCCAAACCATTTCTGGGTTTTTATGGGTTCGGTGTGAGGAGCCTTAGGTTAAATTTTCATAATCTTTGGAGTAGTATTGAGGGAAAAAACACCAGTTCATCTTTAGCAACAACAACATAATTTTTGGGCAGTGCGAATTTATTATTTGGGTTATTTTGTTGGGCCTTTGAAACAATTTATTGGCTCATGGATGAGTCACCGAGGCAGCTCGCAGCCCTTAGTGTTGACTCTATAGCTAGGAGAAATTTTATGAGAATATTTTTGGGAGGGTTCAGATTTGGGAAGGATGAGGAACCAAAGCAGAAGCAGTCTCAAGAGCTCCCAAAGAAGAGCCGAAATCAAATGAGGAGAGAGCATATCTTCTTCACATGTCAAGGAACATGGACACCAGATCACACATGTAAAATTGACAGAGAAGCAAAAACTAAAGAATAGCGACGAATGACAAAAAACTCAAGTCAACAAAGAAATGAAGGGCCCATGTTTGAGCAGGAGCTGCATGTAAAATGCTTTAACTTGCGTGAAAACACCTTTGAGGATCATGAACAATTGCGTGATAGCAACCTACCTATGCCTCTATGTTTGATGATTGCGGATGGTGAGCAACAATTTTATTCCATGCATAAAGAAAGCCTAGGAGAAGACACTCAGGAGGATTTGAGAAATGAGCCATTGGTGGTGGCCCAACATGAAGATCACTTAGAGATGCAAGGACATGAGGAGGATGATATGCACAGTGTGTGGGATGAGCCATTTTTAGATAGTCAGCGAGTGGCTCACATTGAGCCCATGGTGGAGGATGAGCAGACACCCGTGGGGCCGGTCATTGTAGTGGAGCAAATGGATGTGCAGACAGCCTCCAAGGAGGTAGTATTTGCAAACATATGTCCTCAGGAGGTGTTGGAGATTGACGAGGTAGTTTTGCAGGAGGCTAGTAGGCAGCAAGAGTTGGAGATGGTGGTGCATCTATCCTTGGGTCTACCCATTGATGAGGTGCAAACAGATATAGTAGCAGCTAGCAAAGCTAGAACATATTCAGACAACAACCCTCTCCAGGAGTTCATAGACAGGGCTTGCAGCACAATTTCCCCACTTTTTCCCATTAGAGGGAGAGAGACAAGATTTCTTAGACATGTTTTGATTGTCTAGGTAGAGCATCTGGAGTTGAGCATGGACCAGTATCAGCATAGCAGACGTATTCCTTGCACAACAGTCCATGCATTGGATTGACGAGAGATCATGAGTTGGTATCCTTTTGATGGAGTCTCAACCTTAGCTCGGGGCATAATACAACAGGGGCACATAGATGAGGAGGTTACTATATGTTTCAGTGAGCAATGGGAGGTGGATCGACAGATCACTAGTGTTTCCATAGCATTTTCCCTGCATCAGCAGAGTGGTGATGACCTTGGCCTATGCCTGAGGTTGGATTTGAGGGAAGTGATGAATTGGTACATGGTGGATGGAGCAACATCCACAGTCGGAGTTATAGCACAACAGGAGCTGTGGAGCATTGATGCTCCTTCTTGGTGGCAATGAGATCCAGGAGGATTTGTTGATGACAAGTTCAATCGGAGATTGGTCTGGGGTTCGGACATTGAGGGGTCCGCTCATGGTGGGTTGACACAGGCACAAAGCATCACCTAGTGGTTTGTATGGGATTTGGGCAATGGGTCTCAGTTGCGTTGGGCCACTAGATTGATCCACAGATTTGGATTGCTTGAGGGCAAGCAATCATGGGCGGGAGGACTGTAATGTCTCCATTTTTATTTTTCTCCATAGTACAGTCAGCGTGGATTTCCAGGGCAAGGGATGGCCAGGTAAGTGGAGAGGTTTATGTCATCAGGGGTTCCGATGGAGTTTTGAGGAGTTTTCATGGGGTTTGATGGCATCCACTTGGCACATTCATCATTATGAGCAGTTCCACACATCTTGTTTTTGGTTCCATGACTTTCTAATAATTCTCGTAAAACGGGGTTATTATTGGCATAACTTAATTAATTATGCTCGAGGTGGCATTCTGGGGAGATTAATTAATGGAACACCTCAGTGTAATAGCTCATTAGAATCGGAACGAGAAGATACACAGGATGGGATGTTGAGAAGTGACTTCCAGTGGCCAAAGAGAGTATGGTGGGCGATTTACCATTTTCCTTAGTTAAAAATGACTTTAATTAGTCATTTAATTAAGGAAAAATATTTAATTAGAGGAAATGGGCAAAAGTGATTTAAGTAAAATAAAATAAAACAAAAAGGGTCACTTAAGATAAAGCCAATGGAGGAGCTTCTAAAATAATAATAAAATAATAAAATAAAATGCTTCTAGAGGCTTGGAGATCTGTCCATCAGACCTATAAAAAGAGGAGGAGAAGATCATTTGGGACATCTTGGATTTAATATTGTTTCTTGTATAAGAGTTTGAGAACTCGGTTCTCTACTCTAGCAGTAACCCCAGGACAAAAATCCTCTGGTGATTCAGTGAGAATGGGTGAGCACCCATCTCTTCCCTTGTTGAATCCATTCAGGATTCACAGGTTGCAATGCATTGGTTTTCAATTTGTTAGGGAGGTCGATTGCAACATTATTTTATATCTATTTGAGGCCAGTTTGTCTCAACTATATGGGTTTATGTGCATGTAAACCTCAGTTTATCTAATATAATAAAGCTGAGGTTGTTCCTGCTCATTGTGTTATGGGATTGCAGTAATTTTTTTGTTTAATTTTACATGGCAATCTTCTATATATGAATGGAATTTTTATCTAGAATTTTTCTAAGTTAAAAATTTGAGCTTGTTCCAAATTTATTTCATTTGGGTTACAAGCTGCACAACTGCTGCTCCAAAGATGTTTTGCGTTGTGAAGAGATTGCACTACCTGCTAGAAACGATGTGTTGGAAACTCCACTTCTCGTGCTCAGACCATGCTACAACTTTGACTCGTCTCCTCAGACAAATGAATACAACTGGTGTTATCACAAAGTATCGCTATAGGGTTCATTGGTCCTTCAAACAAGTCGGATAACAACTTTCTCAACCATACTGCTTCGTTGCTTACTTCACATGCTACAACATATTCAGCCTTAGCACTACTCAAAGCAACGATGTCTTGCTTTCTACTTGTTGTCAGACAGATTGTCACGACAACGCTCAGATCGGCGGCTGTCACCCTGATCCCCGATCTCTTTGTTTAAGCCTGTCTCCTGCGGCTAAGGGGGGTAGACCCTATGGGAAAATGGATGACCAACTGTGAAACAGTTGGGTTGGGAGACACGAGGGAAAACAAGCACTTAATTGATTTTATTAAGTTAATAGACCAGTGCCTTATGAAATAAATGATTGAACGATTATTTATCAAATGTTGCAGAAATATGAATTTAGTAACAATCGTTTACCATCAAACAACTCAAACAAAGTTTAACTTTTACCAAATGTGAGATAATCGATAAACGCTCACTGGCTTAACAATATTCCAGCAATTAAAATTTCGAAAAATGCTTTAGATAACCACGTAATTTTAAATGCTAACCAGATGTCACATTCATGTAGCTAATGATCATTCAAGCATGTTTTTTTTTTCTACGTTAAGACTAACCTAAGTACCCACGGGGGATTTGAACCAGTGACCTATCGCAAGGAGTGCCTTAACAGCGCACCCATTCACCATCAATCCAAAGCCCCGTGGGCCATCATTCAAGCATGTTAAATCACATAAAGAAATGATAAATATTAACACCACATCAAAATTTTAGCCTTAGCAGGAGAGATATATCGCAAACATGACAAAGCCTTGAGCCAACATTGAATCTGGCAAAACATTTCCAAAATATTTTTCATATTTTTAAATAAAACAAGACTAAGCCAACTGAAATCTAAATAAATGAAACTTTAAATCTAAAATCTAAACTATAGAACAAGACAAAAAGGCCTAAAATGATTTTTTTATGCTTTTTGGGATATTCTAAACTACTTTCTTTTTTTTAATAAAAGTAAAAAAAAAAAAAAACTAACAGCCTAAACAAAAAAAAAATGAAACTGAATTTTTTATTTTCAAATTTTTTTTTATGATTTTTATATTTTATGGTTTTTCTTATTATAAAAATCTAACTTTAAAAAATAAAACTAAATTTAGAGAAGTCTAAAATCTAAAACAAAATTTAACAAATCTGAAACTAAACTCTAATCTAAAT
>APFE030983682.1:152655-205760 GCA_000404065.3 Pinus taeda
CTTAACAATATTCCAGCAATTAAAATTTCGAAAAATGCTTTAAATAACCACGTAATTTTAAATGCTAACCAGAGTAGCTAATGATCATTCAAGCATGTTAAATCACATAAAGAAATGATAAATATTAACACCACATCAAAATTTTAGCCTCAACAGGAGAGATATATCGCAAACATGACGAAGCCTTGAGCCAACATTGAATCTGGCAAAATATTTCCAAAATATTTTTTTATATTTTTAAATAAAACAAGACTAAGCCAACTGAAATCTAAATAAATGAAACTTTAAATCTAAAATCTAAACTATAGAACCAGACAAAAAGGCCTAAAAATTATTTTTTTATGCTTTTTGGGATATTCTAATTTTTTTTTAATAAAGTAAACAAAAAAAAAACTAACAGCTAAATGAAACTCAATTTTTTATTTTCAAATTTTTTTATGATTTTTATATTTTATGGTTTTTCTTATTATAAAAATCTAAATAAAACAAAAATAAAACTAAATTAAAGAAACTCTAAAATCTAACATTTAAACAAAATTAAATCTAAACTAAACTAAATCAAAATCAAAAAAAAAAGAAAAGAAACACTTTATGCCTTTTATAATTTTATAATTTTTATGATTTTTTTATTGTTATATTTTTAAATGAAAAACTAAACAAAATAACTTAAATCCTAAATCTAAATCTAAAACTAAAGTAAAAATTTATTAAATCTAAAACTAGAAATAATCAAAAATAAAATCTACTTAAAAAGGATTCCTTTTAAACTTTTTATTATTATTATTATTATTTTTTTTTTAATGAAATAAAAATAAACTTTAAAGAAAATGTAATTCAAAATTCAAAACCCTAAGCTAAAATATGCGCTAAGTTAAAAAATAAAACTTAGAACTAACTAAATCTAAGAAAAATAAAAATAAAAAAAAGAATCGCTCACCTAATCATATAGAAATAAAAAATTTAAAATCTAAAATATGCAAAACCAAGCCGCCGTACGCATAAAAAAGACTTACGATTAAACCTGTTATCAAAGAGATGAATGTGTTTTAGTGCAGCTGAGCCCGATGGCGGCAGGAGGAACGCAGGCCTGGACGTTTTGACAGCAGCGGAGACTGTGGTTGTTACGTTTCAATGCGTGCAGGTATGCAGCGTGAGGAGAAGCGTGGAAGGAGCTGCATGTTTTTCCTTTTTTGTTTGCAGGTTCTCATGAGTTCCCAAGGCCGCATGGAGCTGAACGCAGTAAAGCTAGAAGGCTGGACGCATTGGCACAAGAAGTGTGAACGACTCACAGTGACAGCTTGATGGAAAGAGGGAAAGCAGCGTGAGGACTGCTTGCAGCGTATTAAGGGGATATGCAGAGCGAACAACGTGCTGGAGGACGCAGGAAAAGGCCACGGATTTTGATGAATGAAGAAGATTTGATGAGTGGATCACTGTAGCAAAAGATTGGGCAGTGCAGGTCAGACAGGATGAGTAAAAAAAAAATGGCAATGGATCTGTAGCTCTGTGTACAGGCAGGAGAAGGTGTTACGATGTGCGGATAGCTGTGTGAGGGGTTGTGTGGGAGAAAAGGATGAGATAGCAAGGGCACAGGTAGGATTGTAGGTTTCAACAGAGGCGTGGAACATGGACAGCAACAGATGAATAGCGCAAGCTGATAGAGCAGCAGGTATGGAGAGGCTGGAACACAACTTTGCTTTAAAAAATTTCAAAATGTCCCTGAAACACAATTACACCTGCAACATGACAAAAGCCTGAATAATAGCGGGGAGCTGATCAAACCCTCGGAGGTCTTCAGAAAACCCTGCAACCTGTAAATGGAAAAGAAAAACACCCAGAATACATGCAAAAAATAAAACCCTAAAAACCAGCTACAAAATTTACAACTTTGTGACTTTGCAACAGCCAGATTTGTCAATAACCCTCCATAATATTTTCAGAATATCAGATTTACTATGTGATACTTCAGAAATCTCTCATGCACTCATAAAACAAACTTAAATGATAAACCCAAGATCGAGACTGGCTGGGCTCTGCAAGAGAATGCTTGCGGGAGTTGGCTGGTTCAGCCGAGAACTTCCCCAAATGCCCACTGATCTTTTCAATAAGGGTTTCCTGCACAGCTCACTTCAACCATCAATAAAGAGGGAAAAAACAATACTAGATTCCAGATACAATGGAGATACCTGCCATTATTTCAGAAATCTTATTACCATTCAAACCCTAGTAAGTGAACAAGATACCTGTGTTCAACAATACTCTACATCAAGCTATTACTAATGGCTGAAAAATAAAAATATGCAGAAAATAAAACAGCTCACAGCACTTCAGGAGAGTAACACCAACGAGATTTCAACCCCAAAGTCTTTCTTTATTAGCACTAGAAAAAGTTTACAAGAGAGCTTTCTTTAGCACAAGACTCACAGATCGAATGATCTCAAATGACCCCTCGCACCCTATATAAAGGAAAAATTCCCAACAGCTAGTTGGAGTGATCCATGTCAAATGATCTCGACCATCAATGAGGATCAAGATATCTCTTAATCTCATCCGTCGAATTTTTAATGCATTAAAAATTTGAAATTCTGCATTTATTTACTCAAAAATCTTGACCTATTATTTTATTATTTTTAAGTTTTATTTTATTTTTTTTTTTTTTTTTAATTATTTTTTTTTTTTAAATTTTTAAATTTATTATTTATTATTATTGTTATTTATTTATTTATATCTTTTATTATTTATTGTTTTTTTTAATTTTTATTTTTTAAATGGATCCTCGAACTTAGCCTTTGGAAAATCACCTAGGGCCTAGGAATTAGGACTTATGAGGGGATTAAAACATTTTCTATCCCTCAAGACACTTTACATCATGACTTTTACAATTTTACATCTCAAGGGGTAAAACCCATTTGACATAGACCCTCATAGACCACCCAATTCTGCAACACAACTATAATCTAGCAGATCAACATACTAGGATTCTCCTAAGATTCTAATGACAAAATTAATTCCAACTTTGGGGTTAGGTTGAGGGAAAACTCTGCTGATCATGGATCGGTTCCAGCTAGGCAATTTACATACATGACTCAGCTCTGCTAAGACTATTTACAATTTACACATGCAGACTGGGTTTACAACATAATATGATCAAGACGACGATGACTGTCAAATGGCACGGACACATCAATCGAGCACTATCCCTTTTGCGAAGATAAAGGGGTGTACTACTATGGGAAGTTGACACGCAGTGGTCAACATCTGGCTCTACTTGGGGACACGTGGCTGCACTGCAGTGATGTGAGAATCCAGAATCTGCATCCACGCAACACACAACATAAATAAGTAGCGTCCATTCAAAAATCATCATATAACATTTAAGCACATGAGAGATGGAAGCTCTTTATTTACTAACAAGGAAAGTAAATCTAATCCTAAAACATAAATAAAATGCTGAAGTAACAAGGAGTAGGGTTAGAAATACAATACAAAGGATGCCCTATGGCATCAGATATCATCTTTGAAGAACAACTTGAGCATTTGGCCATTCGCAGGTAGATCAAGTGGTTCGCCATCCAATCTGCTCAAGTGGATGAGTTTGCCAGCAATATCTCGAATGATGTACGGTCCCAGCCACAAACTGTCGAACTTCTTATGTTTTCCTGGTTTTTCATTTTTGCGATCCCAAAGAAGTACCATATCTCCCACCTGCAAAGATCTAGATCAAGAGAATTTATCAAAGCTTTTCTTAATGTTAGATTGATTTTTACATATAGCATCAAAAGCTGCCCTACAAGCTTCATCTAACTCCACAATCTGATCTATTTTATTCTGAACAACATCTTTATTAGTAGAAAAATTCTAAAGGAGCTGATAAGCTGGCAATTTCAGGTACACAGGTAAGGTTACATCCAAGCCATAAACCAATTCAAAGGGAGATTTACCAGTAGCTTTTTTCTTAGTGATTCTATTTGCCCATAAAGCATACTTGATTTTGCTATCCCATGATCTCTTATTATCTCCTACTATCTTCTTGATAATGGTTATGAGATTCTTGTTACTTGATTCGGCCAGACCATTACCCTGAGGATAGTAATTTGACGAATGAGATAAGATAATGCCATACTTGAAACAAAAAGATGAAAACTCTGAGGAACTAAAAGCTTTGGCATTGTCAGTAGTGATCTTAGCAGGGACACCAAATCTAGTAATGATATTATTTTCAATGATAATAACCTTTTCAGTGGCATTCTTAGCAGGAATGGCTTCAACCCATTTAGTGAAATAATCTGTAGTAGTCAAAATCCATGAGTAGCCATTGCTAGAATTTTCATGGAACTTCCCTATGAAGTCCAGACCCCAATGCTGAAAAGGTGCCTCTACAATGACAGGTTGTAGGGGCAGGGCAACAAGCTTTTGTTTCCCAGTGAATAGTTGACAAGCTTGACAATTTCTAACAAACTTATGCACATCAGAAAAAATTGAAGGCCAATAATAACCAGCTCTAAGAATTTTGTGGGCGGTAGTTCTAGCAGCATAATGACCCCGACAAAATCTTGAATGAAACTCAGAGATTAATTTCTTGGACTCAATTTCATCAACACACCTAAGTACTATGCCCTCAGGATTTCATCCACTTCCAAAGGATACATTTCCTTCCTTTTTGTTCAATTGGACAAACTTCCTTTTGTCCCCTGTCATGTGTCTGGAGCACCTAATATCCACAAACCAATGATTTTCATCATTGTGAGCACATAGAGCTAGGCTACATTTATCCGTGTTGGGATTCTCATATTTTGCTTTTCTTCTTTTGAGGGGGAAATTTTGTTCATTGTGTCCATTATCATTACATAATGAGCAATTTTGATCAAATTTGGCCACGGGATCAAAAGAGTTGTAGGTCTTGATTTGTCCTTGCCCTTTGGGACCATATGATTTGTTTGTTTGATCCTTCAATTTTGGTGTTTCATTCTTACGGGCCATGCAATGTCTAGCTTGATGACCAAAATTTTTACAATAAAAACAATGCCCAAAAAAGATAGTTTTGTACCTGTTGTAATAGCCATGATTTGAATCAACATTCTTTCTTGGAGTTACTCCCTCTTCATTCTTTGGATTTGAGATGGGCCTTTGATGAAATAATGTTTTGTACCTGTTGTAATAGCCATGATTCGAATCAACATTCTTCCTTGGAGTTACTCTCTCTTCATTCTTTGGATCTGAGATGGGCCTCTGATGAAATAATCTTTCTTCTTTTGGGTTGTTGGAAATTACGTCGACATAGCTTTTCGCATTGTTCTTAGTGCTTGATGATTCTCCTTTAAAACCTATTCTAGATTTGTCATGTTGAGGTTTTTGATTATTTAGAATAATGTCAAGTATTTGAGAGCTTTCCCAACCCTTCTTGACTTGCTCCAATTCCTTCCTCAGAGATACTATTTCAGCTTCACGTTCTTTACAAACTTCTTCTTTTTCTTTTAGCTTATTTTTCAAGAGGTCTTCCCTTCTTTTTGTTTCCTCATTTTCTACCTTGAGAGAGATGAGTTTATTTCGTAATTTCTCATTTTCTTCAATGGCACTCATTAACAATTCATCTACATTTCCATCTAGTCCTGAATCATCATTATTTGTGAATGCCATGAATAATACTTCTTGGCTTCCAGCATGGTCATTTTCTTCATCTGATTCTTCATTACCTCCTTTGCGGTGAGGGAATTGATTAGTTGATTTCTTTTTGATGACTACAAATTCATCTTCATTAGACTCATCTTGCTTAGAGAAGAAATTCTTCTTATTGAACCCTTTCTTTTTGTATACCATCCTTTTAGAATTTTCTTCACCATCACTATCACGCTTATGAGGACATTTTGCAGCATAATGACCTATTTTTCCACATTTTAAAGAAATAAGAGGGTACTTACCTTTTAGCTTAGATCCTTTCTTTAGTCTTCGTACAAATTGCACCAATTCGGATTCAACATCGGAGTCATCACTACTGGCATTCCATTCTTTCCCCTTTTGTGATTTTGAGGCCTTGAATGCAGCATCTTTGGAACTTGGGCATCCTTTTCTCATCACATAGGCAATGAGGATTCCATGAAGTTCATCCATCTTGAGAGTATCTAGATCCTTCATTTCTTCTATAGCACTTACTTTGGAGTCAAATCTGTCTGGGAGAGATCTTAAGACCTTTTGAACAACAGTGTTTTCTTCAATGTTTTCTTCCAATCCTTTAAGAGAGTTGACTACTTTAGCTACTTGGAGAAAGTATGATGCAATATCTTCTTCATCATCCATTTTCAAACTTTCAAATTGCCTTCTATGAGTTTGAAGCTTAGCCTTCTTAACTTTGGAGTCCCCATCGTATAAGCTAATTAGCTTATCCCATACTTCTTTGGCCGAGTTACAATTCATGACTTTTGTAAATTCATAATCAGTGATTCCACTAGTGATGGAGTGTAAGGATTTTGCATTTGCAATGTAGGCTTTCCTTTCGTCTTGATCCGTTGGAAGAGTGGAAGGAGCTGTGTACTCATTTAAAACCGAATGCCAAACTTTAGGTCCAAGGGACATTAAGTAGTAGGACATTCTCTTTTTCCAAAAACCAAAATTTGTGCCATCGAACAGAGGACGTCTTCCTGACACTTCTTGATTTCTCATCATGACTAAGAATCCCTCTCAGGTTGTTAGGCTGATATGAAGAAGCTTGCTCTGATACCAATTGTTGGAAATATTGAGGGGGGGTGAATCAGTGTTTCTTTTCAATTGTTAATTTTTCAGTTAAATCATTTATATTTAGAACACATAAATAAATAACAGGAATGAATGCTTTTATTAATATAATCTTTGCAATAAATCAAGTACAATGTATATATAGCTTCAACCAGTTGCCAAGCACCAACTTGGACTTTTTGTGAGGCTCCAACCTCCAGAGCACCAACCTCCAGAGCACCAACCTTGTCTTGTCAAGGCACCAACCTTGGATTTAGGAGCACCAACTCCCAGGACACCAATCCTTACAGATCTAAGGCACCAACCCCAAGGGATCCAACCCTCTGTTGTAAATTGTCTAGATCTGTTTGGTAGTAATTCTCTGCTCCCAACCCTGCTGGACCTATGACTTACTTCTATCCTCCTGCTTCTTCCCCGTCTGCCAGACCTTCGGCTTCCTCTGTTTCTTACAGTTTCACCAACAATAAACTTTCCTTGTTCTCTGTTATATATGCCTGATACACCTGACTTTTGGCTTCCTTTTCACTCGCTTGATCTTTCAGCTTCCTTTGCGCTCACTCTTCGGCTTCCTCTGTCTCTTCGAATTCGCCAATACTCAAAGGACGCGTTCATTCGGAAGAGAGGCCGAAATACAAAAGTGTTGCATATTAAAAACTATATCAGAGAGGCCCTTTTTTTAATATTCATACAATATACATTAATTGTTCATGGAAATCGCATCACAAGAGAGGTTATACCCATATTAGAGATCCACATGCCGCGTCATTCCTTTGATCGCAATCGCAGCTTCCGGAGGTCTTTTACAAGTCGTGCCCATAACATACTCTGCCCTCCAACATCAACATCATCAATCTTCATATATCAACATAGTTAAAAGCAAAACATATAATGGGTGGTCCAACCAGCCACATCATCACCTTAATCGCAATCACAGTCGCAGTTTTTCGGAGGTTCGCACACAACACAGTGATTCCGCTACTGCTGATGGAGCGGATGCGATGTGATCTTAAGCAGTTGTTAATAACCCCGTCAGGTCCATAACCTTATCACAATCGGTGGTTTTCCATTGTTACATCTCTTCAAGACTTACGATATGCAACAGATGTGATATTTCTTTACGGCGTATTATAATGGTGCAGCGGGTCCGCATACTTATATCGTAATTGGGGTTTTGATGTGACAATAGCTTTAAAAAACTTGCGATGTGGCGGATGCGATGTTGTATTACAGCGTATTTTTTTCACTGATTCTTCAACATTGGGATACTGTGTTAGATAGTTAATTAAACCCCACTTCATGCTGGAAGATATCCTCTTGAGCACATTTTTTAATGCTTCTTTGAGTGAGTCTTAGGATGAATACTTCATTTATGTGTGTCCTTCATGTTATATATGATGGAAGTGTTTAATACCCCTTTTTAACAAAAGTGTCCAAGCCTACAGCTCCAGAAATACCCCTTGATGCTGATGTAGAATCTGCTAACATAGTACTGCACCCTATCTCCCATTGACAAACAGCATGTTTTTAGCAGCATTTTTGACAAACTTCTAAGGGATGCCAACAGCATTGTACATGTAACTTCTTTTCAGTGCTAACTGTTAGATTCCTTTTCAACCTTTGATTTAAGCTTCCTTCATCTGATCTGTTTTACTCTAAACGTTATGCAATACATGTCATCAGAAGGGGACAATCTGTAAACATAAGATCTTTCAATTACAACTTGTGAGAAATGACCATTTCCCCATTCCATCAACCCTGGTTATTGCCCTATGGTCAGCCATATTTAGATTAAATTATTGCTGTTCTGCTACCACAGTGATGCTTTTAGGTCTTCTGACAGAGCTGCTGCCAATAGCAGACCTAAAATCTTGCTGTTATGGAGTAACACATTCAGCTTTTACTTTCCGGGACAAGAGTCTCCATTGCAAAGAACACTGCATTCTCAAATCTGGACTGGTGTGTTATATGAACAGGAGCAGCTGCCACATATTTCAAAAGCTTCAAAGATAATCCTTGCTAATATGGAGTTGGCTGTAAATTGTGTAAAATAGTGCACCTCTTGCTGCCATATCAGATGTGCACATCCTGCTACCATGCAAATGTAATTCCATATCTCAAATGCACAGTCCTATTTGAACCTTCATTCAAATCTTCTATTCTTTGGGCTGATGGGGATGATGGTTTGCTTTTATCCTGCATTTAGATGACCTTGCCAATAACAGCAGCCTTGGGGAGTGCCCTGTTTAGACTTCCACGGAAGTCATCTTCAAATCCTCACTGATGGAAAGAATGTCCCGAAATCCCCATGCATTTTGAGGGGGTACACAGCCTTGTCAGCTGGATTGAATATTTCTGTGTATCTCCAGTCTGTAGATGTTATGGTATCCCTCATTGTTGGAGCTCTTTTTGTAAAAATATACTTTTCCATTCATCTGGAAAGGATCTTGGGTTATCCTAAGGTGTTCTATTTTGTAAAATGGGCTAGGCTGATACAGATACATCATAAAGGTACTTTATGAAAAACTTCTAAAATTGTGGAATATTTTTGCAAGTCCTTAGTGAACTTAAGGAATATGGATGGCCTTCAAAGTCTTTGCCTGTAAAAGACTACTTCATATGCAATTGGTGAGTCATTAGGTACCCTGACTAGATGCTTTAATATACAAGTGAGGCTTGAATACATCTCCCTGGTACTGCCATGGTCTGTCTACAGTCAATCTAAGGATTGATAAATTCCAATATGAAGTACTATCCTAAGTTTTTAGCATCTAATTCTTCTGAAGTCTACTTGCTTTAACTGTCGCCTTCTTATCTTTGGGTCACATCGAAAATAACTCAAGTTTGAAATTTTGTTTTGTAGGATTTTATTGAAACTCAAAATTAATTTTGTCCTCACAATGAAGTCCCATAACCTGATTTTCTTTCTGAGCATTTATTGCAATCAATTTTGTTGTAGTTATGCTATGGTGTATATCATTACCTTGGTTACCTCTTCAAAAGGGAAAAAATGCCTTTCAGATGTAGGAGAAGACAATGCCTTAGAATAAAACACAAATTGCGATTCTGAAGCTTTGCATTGTCAAGAATAATTTGTACTGCCATTGTAAACATTTTGATGCATAAAGTGATGATAAAAACATATTTCGTGATCAGTATTTCTTGCCATATTCATTGGGAATGATAGGGCTAATATCAGGCTGGAATAAAACAGGTACTGATGACTGAGTGGGTGGAAGGAGAGAAGTTGTCTGAGAGCAGAGAAGGAGACTTACTGCTTCTTGTAAATACAGCTCTAAACTGCTATTTAATACAACTTTTGGAAAGTGGATTTTTACATGCTGACCCTCATCCAGGAAATCTGTTGAGAACAACAGATGGTTGTCTTTGTGTTTTGGATTTTGGACTGATGACAGAGGTATGTTCCATTATTTATTCTCCCAGTGTTTGATAGTATTTTTTTGTCTTTTAACATAGAGATGTTTGTTATAACTCATAACTTAGGGGCTCTTGACAAAGGTTTTGTCTGGTATTCATTCTTCTGGAAAGACTTTGTGTCAAATCATTAGAGATCTGAGAGTTTCTTGCTATTATTCCCATTTTGATGTTGTGCATGATGTATCATTTCATGAAATAGTATACAGACTTTTCAGATATTTGAACAGTGTGCTGGAAACCTAACTCGGTTCCCTTTGAACCAGGTCACAGAGGAACAGCGTTATACATTTATAGAATATATATCTCATCTAGTCAACTCTGACTATGAGAAAGTTGCAGATGATCTGGTGAGGTTGGGATTTGTACCTCCTGAACTTGTAGACCCTGTAAAAACAGCAGAAGCAGTTCCTCAGCTTAGTCGTGTCTTCAGCCAATTGACACAGGGAGGAGGGGCACGGAAAGTAAATGTTCAGCAGGTCTTCTCTTTCCCCATCCTAGAACTATTAGAAATGAAAAAAATCTCATGTCTGTACTTGAGGAATAGGGAATGAACAAACTACTCGTGGGAAATAGCATAATATGTAGAAATAGTTATTGAATTTCATGCCCTGATTATCATTGAATTGAATATGAGAGTGTTGTTAAAAAAATGCTAGAAAAATTTGAGATGGATTTCAAGATGTTGATAACCTATAGTAATGTTGGGTTGAGGTTCAAAACCTTTGTTGTACTGAGAGCCAATGCCAATTTGGGGGACACAGGTGATGCATCCTCAGCATTTCCCTTATCCCCAGGAACAGGGGATGACAGGGGGTTTCCTCCTTTTCCAGGTACATCCTCCATGCCCCTGGGATGTTTTGTGGATAAACAGGGATGACCGAGCATCCCTCAATCACCAAGGACATCTGAACATCCCTTGTCAAAGTTGATGCCTCTTTCAAAAAAAACCTAAAATAACTCATAATGTTTCACTAACTTGCTGACCATTATTAACTTGAGTTAGTCACTAAGGTTTTAAACTTTTATACTTTATATTGGATGCCTCTCCTTGCTCTTCAAAACACAAAATCAGAACAAGAAGCTTTTGGGCAGTCTTGGAGAGCACTAATGTCCTATTTTTGCAAAGAAAGAAAGGAAGAAATTTTGTTAATGCCACTAATGACAAAAATAGGTCAATGGACCTTGTTGATGCCACCTATGTAATGTTCCAAACTTAAACAAACAATGATATACAAAATCAAATATGATCCATACACAAAAAAATTAAACGATCAGTAAATACTCAATACACAACATAAATGAGAACCAATTGAGCCATTTTATTAATGGAATGAAGCAAGTACAATAGTGTGGAAAATGCACCTGGGCTTGCCTCAAGGGCAAGCTTGACAGAACCCAGGTCTCAAATCGTAATCTCAATGCTGGAAAGTAACTGCTCCTCTAATGCTCTGCATTGTCTCCCAGTAACTACAACTGTTGGCTGGAAAGGAGCTACAAGAAACCCCGTCTCTGGTGCTCAGAAAATGTTGAAGCTTCAGCCACAAGCTCCTTGGCCAAAACCCACAAAAACCTAGAAAGGGTTTGGCCCGAATCCAACCTCCCAAATTTGACCTCCTCTATGGCCCATGCCCTCTGAACAACTCCAAAAATATGGTCTGCAAGGAATGGCCACAAAGTCCTCCACGCTCTGAAAGGGAAGCAAATATGACTCCAAATATCTCCACCAACCTCCATGGCAAAACTCAGCCTCACAGACTGATATTCTACCCACCAAATGAGCTCCCAAACACTGCCTCTACGCTGGCCCATGTAGTGCAAAAGTCACACTGCCAAGCTAGAATCTCAATTATCTTCCAAATTCTCCCAAATGTTGACAATCCTCCCTAACCTCCTCTCCGGAAAACCTCACATCTAATCTCCACTGCTAAGCACCACTAACAAACTCAGCCTCCTCTCCACTACGTCCTCCAGTAATATGCACCAACTGGAAGGAAATACTACTGCTGGAAATCACAATGTGATCCTCCTCCTGAAGAAATGAAGAAAACCTCTCTAGGTTGGCATTCAAAGTCCCCCGAAGAAAGGGTGAGCTCTTCACCTGAAGAACTCGTGCTAAACAGCGAATGACTCGGCTAAGCAGCTCGAGCAACCAAAGAGAAATCGATATACTCCAATGATGAATGAGAAGAGGAGAGTTGCCTTCCTTATATAGTTTTCATGGAGCACTTTTCTCTCCATTTTGTCCTCCATCGTGGGCCCTCACTTAACGACCATCATGCAAAAGTTAACCCACTCCATGCAAATCGAACTAGGGAGTGCATAATTCCCTAGTGAGGGTGGCCCCCATGTGTAACTTAACTACAAAACAAACATCTTCTCCTAGTCTAATCTCCTAATAAAATCGAATGGGGTTCACTAACTCCAAAATTGGCCCCATAATACAAAATTAATCTTGTTCCAAAATGATTTAGGAAGGGACATGACAGTCCTCCCCTCCCAAATGTTGCTTGTCCCCAAACAACTTCAATGTCGAATGCTCAAGAATGTGCTCTCCTTCCCAAGTGGCATCCTCATCCAGTAAATTCGTCCATCGCACCAAATACTCTCTGATGATCCTGCTTCTGAGCTTCCTTTCCCTAGTCTCCAAGATGGCTTCTAGCTCTAGGACCAAATGCCCCTCATCATCAAGCGGAGACAAGTCCATGACTGTTGTAACCTGCTTCCCCTACACCCTCTTAAGGCATGACACATGAAAGATGTTATGAATCCTACTCCCTGGTGGTAGCTCTAACTCGTAAGCCACCTCTCCAACTCTCCTGCTCACTCTGTATGGACCAAAGAATCTCGATTGCATCTTTTCGGCCCCCTTCTGCTTAAGTGTGGACTGTCGGTACGGCTGCAATTGAAGGTAGACCAAGTCCCCCTCCTCAAAATTCCTCTCTACTCGATGTCGATCAGCATATATCTTCTTCTAGTTCTAGGCTATCTGTAAGTTATCCTTGAGAGCCTTGAGGATATCTTGGCTCTCTAGGATCCAATCCTTAGATTTTGGGGCCCTACTGTCTCCAAAAACAATATCAGCAAACGACAAGGCATCATAACCATATAAAGCACGGAAAGGATTCATACCAATGGACATATGATGGGTGGTGTTGTAACAATACTCTCCCAGGTGCAACCATCAAATCCAAGCTATCTACTGCCCTGTCACATAATTCTTGAGATAACCCTCCAACCACTAGTTCACCCTCTTTGTCTGACCATCAGTTTGTGGATGATAGCTAGTGCTTAGGGTGAGCTCAATGCCAACTAGTCTGAAGAGTTCCTGCCAAAATCCTCCCATGAATTGCCTATCCCTATCACTGACTATGGTCTTAGGGAGACCGTGCAGATGAAAGACCTCTCTGAAAGAACAACTCTACCACCTGTGACGCTGAATATTGTGTCATATGGCAAATAAGTGTGCCAACTTGGCCAGTTAGTCGACTACTACAAAAGTACAATCCTTCCCTTGTACCGAGGGAAGTCCAATAATGAATTCCATAGAGATGCTCTCCCATTTCCCCTCAGGAATGGGAAGAGGCTGCAACAATCCTGCTAGATGGGTCAACTTACCCTTGTTCCTCTGGCAAACTTCGCACTCCTGCACATGCCTCAACACATCTCCCTTGAGGCCCTTCCAAGTGAAGCGCTCTCTCATTGCCATGTATGTCTTCCTAAACCCCTGGTGCTTGGCCAAAGGAGAATCATGAGTTGCTCGAAGGACGTGCTCTCTCAACTATGATCCTGAAACCAAAAATATGCACCCCTTATAATAAATAACCTCATCCATCACCCTATAGCGCTCATTTGCATAGCTACCCTCAAAGATCTCGCATGCCCGACGATCCTTGGAGTACTTTACCAATTACTAAGCCTTCCAATCATGACAAATGCTCATGAGTGAAAGCCTGGTTGGTCCCTTGGATAGTACATCTGCCACTACGTTGTGCTTCCCCTGCACATACTTAATATCAAAATCGTAGGCATGCACTTTGCTGACCCATCTCTGATGTCTGCCATTGAGGCCCTGCTGCCCCATGAAATGGCTAACACTGTTGTGATCCGTCTTCACCCGAAATCGATTCCCCACCAAATAATATCTAAATTTGGCCAATGCATGCATCATGGCCAACATCTCCTTGTCATAAATGGAATACGGTAGCTCCTGAGGTAGAAGCTTCTAACTCTCAAAAGCAATGGGGTGCCCTCCTTGGGACAAGACTACCCCGATCCCTACACCTGATGCATCGCACTCCAATGTGAAAGGTTGATTGAAATCTAGGATTTCTAATATCGGACAATAATTCATTACCTCCTTGAGGCGATCAAATGTTGCCTGAGCTCCCTCCATCCATGCAAAGGCCCCTTAGTCAGATCAGTAAGGGGAGCTGCCAACTGTGAGAAGCCCTTCATAGACTTCTGATAATAAGTACAGATGCCCAAAAATACTCTCAACATTGTCACATCTTGGGGCTCTAGCTAATCCCGAATGGCCCAAATCTTCTCCTCATGCACCTTGACCCCATCTGCACCTATGATGTGTCCCAAGTAAAGCATCTTTGTTAGCCCGAACTCGCACTTAAACATCTTAGTGTAGAACTGTTGCTCCTCCAATATGCGCAAGACTATCTCTAAGTGTTGTAGGTGCTCCTCCCATGTCCTGTTGTAGATCAAGATGTCATCAAAGAATACCAGTACAAACCTGCTCAGTTGGCCTCGGAACACATGGTTCATGCATGACTGGAAAGTAGTCGGTGCATTGGTCAACCCAAATGGCATGACCAGGAACTAAAAATGCCTATAATGACATCTGAAGGTTGTCTTCAGAATGTTTTTCTCTCTCAGCCGAATCTGATGATATCCTGACCGCAAATCTATCTTAGAGAAGTACTTGGCTCCTCTAAGCTCATCCATCAACTCATCAATGCGCGGAATGGGATACTTGTTCTTTAGCGTCTTCTTGTTGAGGGCCCTGTAGTCAATACACATGCGGAGAGTCTCGTCCTTCTTCTTCACCAGCACAACTGAGGAAGCAAAAAGACTAGAACTCGGTCTGATGTGACCCAATGCCAACAAATCCCTGATGGCTCTCTCAATCTCGTCCTTATAGGCCTTGGGATGCCTATAGGGTGTGGTGATGACCACCTGCACACCAGGCTCCAACTCTATAGTGTGCTCAAATCCCCTGTCTAGTGGTTGTCCCAATAGTATATCTCCAAAAACTATCGGATATCTATCCAGTACTGCTTGTATGTTTGGATGTAGTGGTGTAGTCTTTCTCGTAGCCTCTGAAATCCCTAGCTCTACTGCCCATGCTATGTCTCCATGCCTCAAATCGACCTCCATCCGGTGGACTGAAACTGTCTAAGGGGGTACAAATGCATGCCCCTAAGAACCACCGGCTTGCCATCTGGTCCAACAAACTCCATCACCAAATGCTTCCAATCGGTGGTAACCCGACCAAGGGAATACAACCATTGGACACATAACACCACATTGGTGTCTGATACATCCACCACAAAAACATGATTTGTCATCGAATAGTTCCCCATAGTCACTATCAGAGTAGGAACATATCGAGTGCACTGCATAGTCCTATCCCCTGGTATTAGGACTGAAAACCCCTCAAACTTTGTAGTGGTGATTCCCCTCCTCTGGACCATCTGAGCATCAATAAAATTGTGGGTGTCCCCACTGTCTACCAAGAAGGAGACACACTACCTCTGCACCGTACCTCTAATCTTCATAGTAAAATATTTGGGAATCCTGCACAAAGAAGCTAGGACTCCCCCTGCTGGTGCGAAAGATGCTCCTCCTTGAGGTGGTGGTGGTCCTCTCCCTGTTGGATCCTCACTGTCTCCGCCACCAAACTCCGACTCCTCAACGTCCTCTTGATCATTGTCTGAGAAGACCTCGATGTAATGGGCCTTTCCTGTTGTGCACCGATGATCAAGTGCCTAAGGCTCTCGGCATGTAAAACACAACTTCCTCCTCCTGAGGTCTCCCCTAGTCTTGTCATCCAACTGACCACGCCCTTGAGCCGCTCTCTGCGTTGTGGATGATCTAGTGTCACTCCGCTTCTGAGGGTAGGGAGTGCTTGCAAGAAATGGAACTTGAGCCTTGGGGATGTCCCCCTGCAAATCCCGAGTGCAAGATACTACCTCCAGAAGAGTAGATGGTTTGATGGTTTGCGAGACTTCACCAATCCCCATAATGGCTCTTTCAACCCCTCTACAAATGTGTATACTCTCTTGGCATCTGATAAATCGGGCACCATGACTGAGACCCTCAAACTCTGAGATATAATGCTCTGGATTCCCTATCTGTCAAATCTGGGTCAACTCCCTGAAGTGAGCCTCTGGATCCTTCTAATCAAGGCGCTCCACTACTCTCCATGTGAAGTCCTCATAGGAGGTCACACTGGCATGCCCCAGAGTGGACAAACCATGAAACCACCAATCGTGCACCTCCCCCTCCAGGTGCAATGTGGCCATCTTGATGGCCTCTACCTCTGTCATCTGATTCAGCTGGAAGTATGTGTCAAGCTTCTCTACCCAAGCACGTGTTGTGCACTTGGAAGTGCCATCATAGGGAAATACATTTTCCCACTATAACGATGTAGCTCATAGTTCTACATACCATAACTTTTCCCCTTCTCGTTCCGCTTGAGCTTGCAAAAATCTATTAAGGTCAGAGCCTCTCTAAAGTTTGGTCCCATGGACTGCCACTCCTGGAAATGCTTCCCCATCAACGATGGATCCTCACCTCCAACAATCTCTCCCTGTGCCAAAGGTATGAAAGAGGGTAAAGTAGCTCGAGTTGGCTCACTCGAGGATGGTCGCTATGCAGTGGGTGAAAGGTGATCGAACTGTTGAGAGGCCCCTGAAGTCTCTCCAACTATGAACTCCCTGTGAGTGCTTCACTCCTGGTTCTGCATTTTGATCTTGTCCAGCATCTCCTTCTGCCCCTTCATCAAATCACTCAAACTTCAAAGCCCTCAAGAGGCTATCGAAGGCCATCTCTTCCCTGCTCTTGGGTTCACCCATATCTTCTGCTATTGTAGTCTTCCCACAATCCTCCATGTCTGGAGTAATCTCCAACTCCCTTTCCCTGCTCTGATATGTTTGTCTTCTATATTATGCTTGTCCTCCTCACTCATAGAAAAATTTCCCCACAACTAAGCCAAAATCTAAGCTTTGATACCACTGTAATGTTCCAAACTTAAACAAACAATGATATACAAAAGCAAATACGATTCATACACAGAAAAATTAGACAAATAGTAAATACTCAATACACAACAAAAATGAGGACCAACTGAGCCATTTTATTAATGGAATGGAGCAAGTACAATAGTGTGGAAAATGCACCTGGGCTTCCCTCAAGGGCAAGCTTGACAGAACCCAGGTGTCAAATAGTAATCTCAATGTTGGAAAGTAATTGCTCCTGTAATGCTCTGTGTTGTCTCCCAGTAACTACAACTACTGGCTGGAAAGGAGCTGCAAGAAACCCTATCTCTGTTGCTCAGAAAATGATGAAACTTTAGCCACAAGCTCCTTGTCCAAAACCCACAAAAACCCAGTAAGGGTTTGGCCTGAAAATGCTGCAACCTTGGTGGCTGCCACTACAACTGTTTGCACCCCATCAATGGGTAGACCCAAAGATGGATGCACTACCATCTCCCTCATCTGATAGGAAACTCCATGCTCCTCCAATCCACCAATCTCTTGCAAAATTGTCCTATCAGACTCTAGCACCTCCTGAGGACAAGTGTTTGTAAACACTGCCACTTTGTACATCTGTCTGCTCCTCATCAATGCCTGACCCCAAGGGTGGTTGCTCATCCACCTCCATTACGGGCTCAATATGATCCTCCAACTAGCTCTCCCCAAGAGGCTCATCATGCGTATTGTGCACATCCTCCTCCTCAGCTGACTCATGCTCCACCATATGCTCCTCATGCTGAATCATCATTGGTGACTCATCATCATGAATGTCTCCCATAGGGTCATTGACTACTCACCATATATACTTGAACATAAATCTGGCCTATTGTCAACAACTCCACATGACTCATGCTCCTTAGAGGCATCCTCATATGAACCCATGAACTCGTCCAAAGAAGAATCCTCACCCTGGAAGTCAGAAGGAATCTCCTCGTGCTCTACCTCTGTCATCTCCTTGGTGTCACTTAAGCATGAGTGGTCAAGTCCCCAAGGTCCCTTGCAAATGAAGCAAAGTCTCTTCCTCCTCAGCTCATTCTTGCTGCATGGTTGGTCACCAAACTGGAACAACTTCTCCATAGTCAATTGTCTTTTGAATAGCTCAATGTTCTGCTCAAACAACGTTTTGACTAGTTGATAAGCAGCAGGTGAGACCAACTGCTCTCCCTTCCAAACAAACAACAATTGAGACTACAACTCTTGGCAAATGGCATCACAACCTCTCATACATGATGATAAGATCGACTGCATTTGTGCTATGACTACATCAGGATGATGTTTCCTAATGATGAAGAAGCATTGGAACATATGATGAATCAAGACATCACACTGTAGATCAAACGTGATTTTATATGTTCTGACCATGGCCATGACTTCTAAAATCTCAAGCTTCTTCCCAAAGGTAGAGCTTGCATTGTTGTCTAAGTCCTGAAGAGTCTCTACTATCAGTCTGGAAATTCTCCTCATAACATCATCATTGTAAGGAGCTATAGGGGCGGTTAGTCTCATGATGTTACTGAGACAAGATGCAACTGGAAGTCTAACCCCTTCACAAGGTTCTTCCAAGAACTTGTGTTGTATGAGAGCAAGCATAGCTGGTTTTAGAGCCCAAATTAATTTATTCCCCTCTAACTAGTTCACTTAAGAAAGGAGTGCATTTAGTTCATCTAGTTTGAAAAGAACTTTCCATGTGACCCTCATGTGCTTCAAATTTGTCCCAAGTTTGAAGATTTTGTGCCCTACTTCCTGTCCCTTCTACACCTATCTGGTTGTTCTTTCTGAAGAATGGCATAGACATCTTTTGAGAAAGGCCTAATGTTATGCTTGATTTTCTGGTGTATATCATCGTCCACTGAGGTGTTGTTGTGTTGGTTGATGAGGTCTTTTAGATACTCCATTTTTATTGTATCAATACAAGGTTATGATAAACACTGCAAGGCACAACCAAACACCCTACATACATCAGCACTACATTGTCCAACAATCTACGGAAATGAAAATAATGCTAGCAGCAAAGATACACATTACTAACAACTCTCCCATAATATTGAGCCTTCCAATCATGACGAATGCTCATGAGTGAAAGCCCGGTTGGTCTCCTGGGTAGTGCATCCGCCACTACATTGTGCTTCCCCCGCACATACTCAATATCAAAATCGTAGGCCTATACTTTGTTGATCCATCTCTATTGTCTGTCATTGAGGCCCTGCTACCCTATGAAATGGCAAAGACTGTTGTGATCTGTCTTCACCCGAAATCAATTCCCCACCAAATACTATCTAAATTTTGCCAATGCATGCATTATGGCCAGCATCTCGTTGTCGTAAATGGAATACAACAGCTCATGAGGTAGAAGTGTCCATCTCTCGAAAGCAATGGGGTGCCCTCCTTGGGACAAGACTACCCCGATCCCTACACCTGATGCATCGCACTCCAATGTGAAAGGTTGATTGAAATCTAGGCTTTCTAATATCAGACAACAATTCATTGCCTCCTTGAGGCAATCAAATGCTACCTGAGCTCCCTCCATCCACACAAAGGCCCCTTAGTCAGATCAGTAAAGGGTGTTGCCAACTGTGAGAAGCCCTTCGTGGACTTCTGATGATAAGTATAGATGCCCAAAAATACTCTCAACGTTGTCACATCTTGGGGCTTTGGCTAATCTCGAATGGCCCGAATCTTCTCCTCATGCACCTTGACCCCATCTGCACCTATGATGTGTCCCAAGTAAAGCATCTATAGTAGCCCAATCTCGCACTTAGACATCTTAGTGTAGAACTGCTGCTCCTCCAATATGCGCAAGTCTGTCTCTTAGTGCTACATGTTCTCCCCCCATGTCCTGTTGTAGATCAAGATGTCATCAAATAATACCAATACAAGCCTCCTCAGTTGGCCTTGGAACACATGGTTCATGCATGACTGGAAAGTAGCCAGTGCATTGATCAACCCAAAAGGCATGACTAGGAACTCGAAATGCCCATAATGACACCTGAAGGTTGTCTTCGAAATGTCCTACTCTCTCACCCGAATCTGATGATATCCTGATTGCAGATCTATCTTAAAGAAGTACTTGGCTCCTCTAAGCTCATCCATCAACCCATCAATGCGCGGAATGGGATACCTGTTCTTCAACGTTTTCTTGTTCAGGGCCCTGCAGTCAATACACATGCAAAGAATCTCGTCCTTCCTCTTCACCAACACAACCGAGGAATCAAATAGAGTAGAACTTGGTCTGATGTGACCCAACGCCAACAACACCCTGATGGCTCTCTGGATCTTGTCCTTATAGCCCTTGGGATGCCTATAAGGTGTGGTGACGACCACCTGCACACCAAGGTCCAACTCTATAGTGTGCTCAAATCCCCTGTTCGGTGGTTGCTCCAATGGTATGTCTCGAAAAACTATCGGATATCTATCCAGTACTGCATGTATGTATGGATGTGGTGGTGTAGTCTTTCTCGCAACCTCTGAAATCCTTAGCTCTACTGCCCATGCTATGTCTCCATGCCTGAAATCGACCTCCATCCGGTGGGCCAAAACTGCCTGAGGGGGTTACGAATGCATGCCCCTAAGAACCACCAACTTGCCATCTGGTCTAACGAACTCCACCACCAATTGTTTCCAATCGGTGGTAACCTGACCAAGGGAATACAACCATTGGACACCCAGCACCACATTGGTGTCTGATACATCCACCACAAAAAGGTGGTTTGTCATCGAATAGTTCCCCATAGTCACGATCAGAGCAGGAACATATCGAATGCATTGCATAGTCATGTCTCCTAGTATTAGGACTGAAAACCCTTCAAACCCTGTAGTGGTGATGCCCCTCCTCTGGACCATCTGAGCATCAATAAAATTGTGGGTGGCCCCACTATCTACCAAGACTGAGACACGTTGCCCCTGCACCATACCTCTAATCCTCATAGTAAAAAATTTGGGAATCCTGCACAAAGAAGCTAGGACTCCCCTTGCTGGTGCGAAAGGTGCTCCTCCCTGAGGTGGTGGTGGTGGTGGTCCTCTCCCTACTGGACCCTCACTATCTCTGCCACCAAACTTCAACTCCTCATCATCCTCCTGATCACTGTATGAGAAGACCTCGATGCAATGGGCCTTGCCTGTTGTGCACCGATGACCAGGCGATAAAGAAGCTCCCTAGAGACAACCTTTGGGTTGATTGTAGACCAGTGCCTAGGACATCTTAAGAGAGGACTACTTTTGAATATTATCAATGGGGCTTTCTGTTGCACTCCAATTGTCACGTAGTTGAACACGGGTGGGACTACTGCAAATCAATTCCAAACACCAAAATTCCAGAGGCCGGAGTTGGTGATGGGACTTGCATTTATTTTTCTTGTATCGTCCTACACTACGGGCATATGGGTGATGCCTCCAGAGATTTGAAAAAGATAATGAAGGGGGGCTTGGTTCAATGGTCCTTCATCAAGGTAAACTCAAGCGAGCGAATACATGGACATAAATGCTCAAGGGGTAAATCGGGCTAATCTTAGAGAGAAATGTCTAGTTCTGGTGGCCGACACACAACAATAGGCAACTTTAATATTGGCATTGTAGTAAAGTGAAGAGGAAAGAGAGGAGGGAATTCGATGCGTAAGGATGGAAACAGGATAGAATCCTAAGCAACACTGTTCAGGTAGAAGTATGGAAGACTGAAGAGGTGGAATGACAGAAATAGTGGAGTGCTAATTAAAGTCCCAAGATCTATACATCATGAATACATTTGTTACTAATTAGCATATGTAAATCTGTTCTCATACAGGTATTGTATGCTATCGAATAACACAAGTAAATCTCTAATTACCATAGGTACTGTTACTACTTAGCAGCAAAATATACAACCATGGATAAGAGTGAAATTGGCAGCTTCATTACACTATTTTAGAGAGAGAAAAACATACATGAAGTGATAAACAAAGGGGAAACATACTGTATATGGCTCTGATTGGAATCACTAGAGTTTCATTCATCCTTTAAAATGAGTCCAATTCACTAGTCCATTTACATTCAGCAAGGTATCGCTCAAGTCCCTCATGAACAAGCAAATAGAACCAAAAGTGTAATCACAGAATTTGCGTTGATTTCTGGTAGCATCGGATGTCCTCTAAGTCTCAAGTTTTGCAGTGAGGCTTGGACCCATGTATTCCAAAGAACGTAGAAAGCGTTTTGGGAAATTCCACCCGGAGATAGTTCTATTAAAATAATTAATTATTTTTAATGGGACCCTAAGTATAAACTTAGGAAAATAAAATAATTAATGGATATTAATCTAACTCTGGGTGTAACTTCTAGAAGAAGACGAGGATCAAGTAGAAATGATCATAGCCATTGATTAGCTTCTAATATGGGTCGTTCAATGTCAACGAGGAGATTATTTAAGGAAGCTAGAGGGTCATTTGGAAGACACAAAAAGTTGATCAGTCAAATCGAATTGTTGAAGCTAGAGACATCGCAGTGATTTGTAGTGATCACGGAGAGAGGGGCAAAGGAAGTTTTGGCTAGAGGATCTTCTTCGGAGCTAAGAGTACTCAGTAGAGAGGCGGAGAAACACACAGAGGAGGCAACGCAGAGGCCAGAGAGGGTGACGCAGACCCAGGAAGGGCTCACGCTGAATAGTGCAAAGCCTCCTATGCAAAAGTCCGAATTTGCTAAGGAGGCTGACGTTTCTGAGCCGAGAGCGTTGGAATCAGCTCTAGAGGGCAAATCAATTCCCAGTAGAGGTGACGTAGTGCCTTAGAGGCTGACACAGGGCCCACACAGGGGCAGCGCAAAAGTAGCCAAGGATTTGTTGGTTCAGCTATAGGATCAGCCGAGACTTGCAGTGTAGAGTGAGGTAATCTCACTAATTTCTTTTGTCGAGTGATATTCTCTATAATTGGATTGTCAGGAAGGAATCTAGTAGTTGTATTCAGAAATACTTCAGCTTAATAATAAACACCCTCAGATCTGCTGCACTGGTTTTCCCGCATTGGGTTTTGCAGGGACGTTTGTCGAAAATAACTGTCATTTGTGTTGTATCTTTCTCTATTGTTTAGTTTCTTGTTTCGACATATTATTTAATCGGTGTAGGATGCAATGTATGTATTTCGATGTTTGTCATAGGAAACTACAAATAGCTTGTTCATGTAAATCTAACAAGTAGGAGAAATATCATCAGTTGCTGCAGTAGGAATTCCCAGGTTTAAGGAATTTTCACAATTTGGACCCCCCGGGTGTAGAATTTTAGAACCTTTATTAACTGTTTCTTCCCCTATTTATAAGGAGAGGGGAAGCTTTGAATTAACAGTTACAAAATATCTTAGCGAGAGCTCTAGTTGTCTGATCAACTAGCTATCTCAGCGTGCGATAGCTCTATTGCCCAAATGATTACCATCGAGATTTGATTCCTTTCTTTAAAATGCAAGAAATATAGAATGAACAAAAATAGGGAAAGTTGAATTATGGTGAAGAAAAGATCTCCCGGTCGTCCCTGTAATTGTCTCTGATCAAGCCACGTATCTGCCACGATGATTCGGCCAGTTTGCCTGTGGCTTTCCTCTTGAATCGCTTGAATTCCCCACTCTCTGGAGTCAGGAGAGATCAACTATGGTGGCCTTTGTGGTGTCATCGAATCACAGCTACCGAATCGTCCATCCCCTTAACTTCATGTATCATGCTATCGAAGCCCAATATGCCTTGTAGTGTCGCCACAATGTAATATCAAAGAAGTCCCATGTCGCAAACTTCGTAGTGGTTCAGCGTTCAATTCTGCTAATTGCCGACCTCCGATATGACAAGTCCGTTATGAAACGAGCTCACAAAAAGATAGAAAAGATAGATAAATGCCTTCAAAATAAGCCTCTCCGAGGAGGCAACTTCCTTTACATTACACAAATGAACAATTCTTGGATGATACAAATGACAAGACCTCCTTTCTATATATAGGAGTCTAAGGGGTCATAATATATCAGGAGCTGAGAACAATAATAATGTAAGGGCACAATAATAACAATAGTGGGCTTCTATGGGGCACAATAATAACAATATGGGGAC
Organism: Pinus taeda; assembly: GCA_000404065.3. NCBI lineage: Eukaryota > Viridiplantae > Streptophyta > Pinopsida > Pinales > Pinaceae > Pinus > Pinus taeda. Next base: position 177,135 of record APFE030983682.1, read on the forward strand.
TACATGGGCACAATAATATAATAAGGGGGTTGTATTAATAATAATAAGGGGTTACACTAGTAGTATAGGGACCTAGCATGCCCCTCTCCTTCAAAAAGTGTTGTCTTCAACGCTTGAGTAGTTCTTGATGCTTTTGTATAAAATTCTTGTCCTCCCATTGGAATCTTCAGTGGGTAAGTTCTTCCACTTGATGAGATACTCTGAAATTGATCGATTTTGTAGTTGTCGGGTTTTTGTTTCTATGACTGCTCCAAGTTCCAATATGATTTTTCCTTCCTCGTCCAATTCTAGCAATATTGTTTGAATTGGGACCTTATGCAACTTTTGAATCAGTGGCCACACTTGTTCGTCCTTCTTGCATTCCTCCCTTGCTTCGTTTATCCAATCTGGTTGGATAATAGAAATAACACAAAACAATGCTTCCACATCTTCATCTTTTCTTGAGAGTGCATCTGCAATAACATTTTGCTTCCATTTTTTGTAGATGATTTCAAAGTCATAACCCAACATATTTGTGACCCATTTTTTTTGTTCTTCTAAAGATAATCTTTGTTCTAAAAAGTATTTAAGACTATCATGATCCATTTTTACCTTGAAGTGCCTTCCCATTAGGTAAGGTCGCCATTTCTAAAGTGCATGTAGTATTGCCAACATTTCCTTCTCATAAATAGCTTGCTTGAGATGTAGCCGTAAAAATACCCAATCACCTACATCAAAACTGCTTTCACTGGGATGTTGATCTACATATTGTTTCATTCGATTCTGCACCAAAGTGGCGTTATTCTTTAAAATTTGGAGAACTTGTTGTTAATGCTCAATGTAATCTTTCACTGCTTGAATCTTTTTCTTCTTGATATGTCCTTCTATATTGAGATTTTGAGGAGTGGTAATTTCTTCCAATGCATTGCAAGATATGGTCGGATTCATTTCTTGATGCTCAATGTGATCTTTCACTTCTTGAACATTTTTCTTCTAGATATGTCCTTCTATATTGATAGTTTGAGGAGTGGTAATTCCAGCCAATGCATTACAAGATATGGTTAGATTCATTTCTTCGCTATCAATGTGGTATTTCACTTCTTGAACCTTTTTCTTCTTGATATGTCCTTCTATCTTGAGAGTTTGAGGAGTGGTAATTCCTTCCAATGCTTTACATGATATGGTCAAATTCATTTCTTCTTTCTCTAAGTTTGGTTCCTGGTGTATATCTTCTTCCTTTCAGTGTTACCTGATTCCTTTTCTTCCTCCTCTTCATAATCTATGTAAAATAATTTCTTCTCAACACACTTATGACCTTTAGTGTATTTGCTATCACAATTGTAACAAAGCTTTTTTTCTCTTTTTTCTTCGAATTGTTGTGGTGTAAACCTTGTAGGTTGTGGAAGGCTAGGAGAAAAAACACTTCCATAATTATAGACATGAGTGGTGGGATTCCTTGTTTCCATAATTTCGCTTTCAATTTTTCTTGCCAACCTGAATGCCTTCTCCAATGAATCAGGTTCCCAAAGACGAACCTCATGTTGAATGTTATCATTTAAAGTCCCTATGGAGACATCAATCCTTTGCTTCTATGGAATATCATTTTCCCTTGTATTCAATTTTTTAAAGTCCTCAATGTGCTCTACCATTGAACACTTTTGTTTGAGATTTAGCAATTGGCTAAAGAAGGTGTTGCTCTGTGTATCCTCATAATGTGCTATCATTTCCTATGTGAAAATTGACCACGTAACAAGTGGTTTATGAGAACAAAGCTCTTTATACCATAGAAATTGATCTGGTTCTAAATATGATGATGCAATATGTACCTTTTTTAGTAGTTGCACCTCATGTAGATCAAAATATTGCTCCATTTGTAGTATCTAATTTACCAGATCCTTGCCATCAAACTTCCTCATATCGTCTTTTCTTGATTTTAGGAGCTCGATCCTGAAATGACTGTAAATATATAATTTTAGGTCTCCAAGTTCTAGAATTGCATCCTGCATTAGCTCTCTGAGTACTCTTTCTAACCCCACAAGTCTGATCAAGATTGGATTCTGCAGGCAAGATTTATGTCAAATCTCCCACGATGACCTTATTATAGACAAGTTCAATAGAGCATACTTGTACGAAGTGCCACGTGTCATTGTTTCAACCTTAGGACCTAAAACCGATACATAGTACTGTTTGTTCTCTTTCTACAATTCTTATGCAATTTGAATCTGATGCTCAAAGAGAAAGTTATGATGATTTTCCCAAGGTCACATGTTTAGGATGCAATTCAAGAGCCTGCAAAACCCTAAATGTATTGGATTGTATCTTCGACAATATAGCGAAACAAGATCTGCAATTCAGGCCCGAGCTTCACCAAAATTGTGGCTCAAATGGGTTTTAATTTCACAGTTTGCATGTTCGCAGAAAAAAATTATAGAAAAAATTCTATGATGACTTGTTTGATATGGAATTTTGGACCTTTCAAAAGTACACTAGTAGTATAGGGACCTAACATTTTCTCAAGGGTTCGATGGAAATTGCATCGAGGTGGGAGGCTTGTCATTTTTAGTTATAGAGAAAACCATTGTTGAGGTCGCAACCTTACAAACAAATGGAGAGAAGGTTTTCCACAGCCATCTTTTGGTAGGGATCAATGTCCCCCCCTTCTTCAAAGAAGAATTTAGAGGGGAAAATTGGAGAGCTAGAGTTTGAAAGGAGTGGTTGCAGGACAAATGGCATGTCCCTTTATGCCTCTATCAACAATATTTTACTTGCAAAGGATGGTTTAATCGGGTAAGCCTCTACCAATTTTATTTCCTCGTACATCTAGCTAGTCAAATCAGAATTAATCCATGTTTTTATTTGTTAGAAAGACTTAAACATATGTATCTAGGTTCAGGGCCTACAAAAATCCCTCCTCCCATTTTATATACCATAAATCCCTGAGAAAACTGATAATTGAAAACTAGCTAGGCAAGGAAGGAAGGACTTGGATACATTTTCTTTTTTGGGTAGGTTTTCAACCTCAACCCCTTAAAAGATGAAAAGGAAGATCAAGTATTGCCAAAAAAGAGAAGAAAACTAAATATAAATCCCCTATTGAGCCACCTCCTAGTTAAGATAACCTAGAATTTCCATCTACATCGTCTGGTCCAATGATTCCCAAAATTTACCAGAGGAAAAGTGTCAGGATTCATAAACTAGAACCTGTATCCCATGTGAACACTCCTATTGATATTGTCTCTTCCCAAGTTGTGACTCCACCTTTCAAAACATCCAAAACAGACACATCTAAAACAAAGGTTCCTAAAGGAAAAGAAGGAGAGGTTGAAAGCAAAGAGGAGAAGACATTGTTTGAAGTTTTCAAGGGTGGCAAGAGATCCCATATAAAGCCAACTAACAAGTTAAGATACAAAATCAAACTTAGAAATAAATCAGAGTTTTCCAAGGAGGTGATTGATGTTGATAATATACCACTGAAGGACCTTATCAGCAACAGGAAGAAGGCTACATGCTCTAAGAGGAGAAAAGGCAAAGAAACTATGAAAAAGGGACCTATGGAGACAAGGAAAAGCAAAAAACAAATATTGAACAAGGCGGATGTTTTGCTTAGGGAAGCTAGTACCCTCAGCTATGATGCTTGGTGGATAAAACTTAGAATTTTTCCTATCTATTTCATGAAACTAGGTTTTCATTTTTATCGTAGGTATTCGCCCTTATATTTTTTATATGCATGGAAATAGTCGGGAGAGCTGACATTCCCATCGTCAACATTTTTTGATAAAGTTGATAGGTCCATTGTCAGCTATTTTGGGGAGAAATTGTGTGTTGGTGGATAGAAAACAATACACGGACGAATGTCAATAGTCAGTCTATCAGTGATTTTGGAGCAAACAAGGATCATTCACATCTCCATTGTCATCAATATTCAGACATGCGAAATGTTGACCTTCCTATTGTTAGCGATTTTGAAATCAGGTGGAAAAGAAAATGCTGACTGTTAACCTATCAACGAAAGCTACAATCAGGAAACTAGTGAAGTTGATAGCAACAATATCATCTTTTTCTAGGAGGTTCAAAAGAAAGAAGGATTAATAGAAAAAAAAAATTGGAGGAATTTTGGACCTATTTTGCAGAGGGACTTGTTTTTCCAGCTAGGATGTGGAGCTATGAGTTAGGCACTTGTTTTTATTTCGTAGGGAGAAAATTTGACAAAATATTTTACTTGACCTATATATAACCATATTTTCCTGTAGCTATTTTAGGAAAAACTAAATGTATCTAAGTTTTATATTTTACATCCATGAACTTGAAGATATTTTAGATATATCAGATTATTGTAATTAATATGGAATCTATTATTTTTCAAACGGTTGTTGTAAGTTCTATAAAATAGTTGATGAAGAATGAAGAATGGTTGGCATTTATTGTAAAAACATTAGCATTTTGGTGTATTTGAGCAGATCTTAAATATATTATAGTTTTATGAGCATTTGTAAAAAACTCATGTGTTGCAGTTCCCTGTCAATTATTTCCTTGTTATGAAAGCTCTTCTTCATGTCTGAAAATGTTATTATATGATATTGGGATTCATTGATTCTCATTTCTCATATTTATTAGTCATTAGTACGTGTTGTTCCTATTAGTTATAATATTGTTTTCTTCAGTTCTATTCTTCCAAATTCCTTAGATTGTCAAAGGAGTTATTACTACCCTACTTTTTGTGTCTTGTTCATTAGATCTGTAGCATCATTTGTTAAAACTAGACTCCATGCCCAATGGTGTGTTTTAGATACAACCCAACCAAATTTTCATCCTACAAACTAAATCTCACTATAGAACTCAATTGTGAAACATACTACTACAGTTACCTAGAGTAGTTGAGTTTTAGGGAGAGATCCCTCTCCAGGTTGAAGGGTCAGCTTTCAACCTAAACGAGGTTTGAGGTTACCTTTGAGGTTTTCCCGTAGTCAGGTTTCCTCTAATAGATAACAGGTGCAGTATGAAGTTAAAATTATACAAAAAGAGATTATAATTACTGAGTTGTTGCACTCATTCCCTATGTTTAGCACATCCTCTTCAGCACGTGGGTAATGAAAAGATGCATTGTATTTCTCTCCAACTTAATCAACAACCCATTGTTAGGGCAGGTCATTGGGATAATTTCTTTTAAATGATCTAGGTAAGGCACGCTTCTACCATTCAACCGTTTAAATTATTTCATGCCACTGTCCCATTTATTCGTCTTCTCTTTGTACAATGCGACCCACAATTGTTTCACTTCCATATTGTAAATAATGACTTTGTTGATGGCTTCAATTTATGAATTCACTGATGAAATCAAACCAACATAAATATAGTATGTATGAGATCAAAATATGCATTAATACGAAGTTCAGTGTGAATATTTACTATCTATTAATTTGACAAATGATAAGCCTGCACTTACTCTTTATCATGCAACACTTTCCATTCATTTCAAGAATATCCCCTTCTCTTTTGTCTTCATTCCTTTTGTCATCCCAAATCGCTGCACCTGGTTTGTTTTCGATATTCTTGATATATTCATTGGCATAATAGAATGACTCATACAATATATACCCCTCTGCCATAGACTGCTCAGGAATTTCCATTTGTCCAACAAAACCTTTCAATTTCTTCATGTACCTCTCCAAGAAGAATATCCAACAAAAAGAAACAACTCCAACTAATTCAACCTCATCCATTAGGCGAATTAGAAGATGAACGTGCAATTCCGTGAAACTCATCAGCATTACTTCTCAAACATACAAACAATCTCATCTATCTCTTGATGCCTCCGTGGAATGCTAGACATATGAAACTCCTTTCATGGGATCAAATATACAAATGCAGATACTTTAGATATGGCACGTAGAAGGTATTGGGGGAAGTCATGGTTCACATGCCCACACACAAGGAGAAGATAATGACACTGCACAATAAATATTACACTATATAAAAAATAATTATAAAGTATCCCATTACATAAAAAGTAAAAATAAAAAAATCATGTTTTCGACATACGTACTTTTAGAAGGTTCAAATGATTTTCCACAGTGATTCAGTGTCGTAGTGAATACCCATATAAAGAAGGCACCCTCACTCATTATAATTTCTTTTTCCAAATAAATATCATCTTTCTTTAAAATCCATGGGACATCACCTTCTTTGAAATACCAAGAGGGACTAACCTCTCCTCTAGTTTCTTGTCTTGACCAGCGTTTCTTTCTAGTTTTTGAAGAGATAAGATCTCTCCTAACAACCAATGTGTCACTTTGTTTTTATGATATGTGACTCCATAAAGAAGATGAAACATTTTTAAATATATGCATGGGATCTAGTAGGTGGGTAATCTTAAGATGCTCCCAATATGGGAGTTCATAAAAGACATATTTCCTTTTCATCCCAATAGGAAATTTCTCAACGTAGGTGTTGAAGAACTATGGATCATCGAACATAAGCTCCTCACTTGAATCGAAAATTTATGAAAACTCCTTCTCCTTCTCTCTCTCATGTGATCTAAGCAATTCAACTAGTGTCATTATTGCAAGCCTTTGGGTTCTCTTTGGTTTACCATTGAAAGTGAATGTTCCTCTTCTATAAGGGCATTCTTTTGGGAGGAATACCCTGGAGCAATCGTACACTGGATTTCATAGGTGGTCAGACCACCTAGCCTTCAGAGAAGGTCCACAAAATTTACATCCATTATACCCTTTTGTTCCAAGACCTGCAAAATTATTGTATACAGGTCAACACGTTAGCGACCATGAAGATTTGAACAATTGTAGCGAATGAATTTTATATGTGAAACAATATTGTTACTAAACAAATCAATAAGAATGTAATTTACCAAAGCAAACTCCTAATCTTGGATAATCATATATGGTGTAAACACTTGTGCCATACAATGTAAAACTCCTCTCTGTTGCGATGCGTATTCATACAGTATACACATGTTTCCCTTCCCATAATTCCTCCAATTCATCTACCAATAGTTGTAAGTAGACATCCATATTCTTTTCTCATCTTCTACCAGGGACTATGACATCCAACATAAGATGTTCAATAATCACGGAAAACGAGGGGGGATATTGTTATTGATAACTACTACATGCCAGATAGAATATTTTTTGTTTTAGAGGGAATATGGGTTAACACCATCCATGACTATGCTAAATCGTAGCCTTCGTACTTCATCGTTGAATTTTTCAAGCCATGTATCCTCTATATGCTTCATGACTATTGAATCTATTGGGATTCATATAACTCCTGACTCACTTCTATCTGAGGCATGCCATCCCTACATAGGAGGACCATGTGATTTAATTTTTTTTTAATTACGATACCTATCATGTCCACATTTCAAACATATCTCTTTGTCTACATATTCTCCTCTATATAGAAAACAATCATTCGAACATGCATGATATGATATGTAATGTACTCAACCCCCAACATTTTTAACAATTATTTTTCCTATTCGCAGCTACCCGACAAGACATTATCACTCAGCAGAACCTTATCTTTGAATAACCTATAGTTGGTGGGGAATATAATTGTACAATGTACATATTTAGAATTATTAAAATTGACCATTTTTTATTTTGATTGTGTGACAAAATATAAGGAAGTTAATCAATCATGGAGGTAAATTACCTCAATATAGCCAAGAAACATGTATTTGACATGCCAAACTTTTCTTTAAAGTTGTACAACAACATCATTGTCCCCAACTGGGTATACTTTGACTTTCCAATAAGTCTAAAGAGAGGGTTGGTGGAAGTAGATTTCAAGCTTTAGAATAAGGTATCAATGATATGAGCATCATCCCCTAGCTCATCATTCTGGAATGGATCTAAAAACGTTGCCTCCATGGAAGTTGTATCCCCTAAGTAATCATCCATACGAACGTCTATTTTATTACCTCCATTGCCAACTTGTGATGAAGAACTATTATTGTTGTAGTCACTCCTAATTGGTGAATCTGGACGTAGTGGGAATTGAATAGGTGGTTGACTAAACCATCATTTCTATGCTTCCTCTCTGAGGCTTGCTCTTAATGAAGCATTCTCTCAAGTTGAAATTGCATTTCGGTGCACCGAAAAATTGTAGGTCGGTCACTCATCATCACTAGAATCCTAATTTCAAAAAATATTTATCGTCATTAGTATATTATTAAGCATGTCAATGAAATTGGTTTGTTGGAATTAGATTATACCAAACAATTATTACCATCATTTTTCCAAGATTGCAGTTGGAAGATGCCATGTTCTAATTGGAAGGGTGAAGAAGTTGCCCATTTTCATCTACCAACTTCTTACGATGTGTTGCTCCTGATAAGAGCTTCCGATATTTTTGAAATGCAGGAATATTTTTTGCATCCAAACTTGATTTTGAATCAGGATCCTACAAATTTGGATACATTTTTATTCAAATTGACATGAATTAAAAAAAAAAAAAAAATCAATTAGATAATCAAAATATAAATAAAATATCAACTTACTAGAGATGGAAACGGAGAAATCCGTTAAGGACTTTGATCAACAATATGGAACGAGCTGGAATTTGAAGAATTGGCCATTTGATATAATTGAGATGTTTTCCTTACATTTGAGAAAAATTAGATATAAAATTTTGTGTGGATATTTAAAATTAATCTTGAGAACCATATAACCACAATATGAATTTCGATATAGTTTTCAAACCATTTTTCAAGAATAAGGTGACTTTAAGTGGTAAATGTATACTATGAACTATTGTAATTCATGTCAGTGCATCCTACAATATAATTTGAGATTAATATGTCATTTTATGTGAAACTAAAATTTCAAATAGATTTTAAACCCAATGGGTGCACTTATTAGACAAAGTGCGCCGATTCGTTTAAAAAAATAGTATCACCAGAGTGTTCAAATAATACTCACACTAGTTTCTAGCATTTCAAGAAAAAATGATATTTTATCATATCGATGCTCTTCTACAAAAACGCATTGATGCATTTGAAAAAAAATAGCACTGCTATGCACCTGTTTCCAAATTTTAGAAAATAAAAATGAATTCAACCAACTTGGTTCTCTTATAAAAATTAGAGCATTGATGCTTTTAAATAGAAACCACGCCATTGCGTTAAAAAAATTAATCACTTTGTTTAAAGATTAAAAAAAAAATGTATGATGTCGATGCGCCAAAAAGATCAGGCACCCTAGAAATATTAGTGCGCTTTGTTTATAAATGCATCAGTGTGTTTGACTATCGAATGCATAGATGTGCGGAGAAATTGAAAACAAACAGAGCGATTTTATTTTCTCTTGTTAAAATTAAAAAATGAGCAGCAACTGAATTTTCGAAATCTAATTTCATAAAGTCCTTTAAATAATAAAAATTTAATCACCATTTCATTATTTTACCCAAAATTTCAAGGGAGTGATATGCAAGAGATACATACTAGGAGGATTGTTCAACAGAAAAATATTGTGGAGTGGCAGAACTATTTAAGAGATCAAAGGTTAAAAGGTATGGTGATTCACTCAAAAACCTGCATACTAAAAATTTTCAATTTTATTTTTTATTTTATTAATAAAAAAATTGACAATTTTTGTTAGGGTTTAATTAAAATAGAAATCATTTGCAAGAGAGACATAGTGGGAGCATTGTGGAACTGTAAAATATTTTGGATCCGCTAAAAGATCAGGATTTGAAAGGTATGGTGATTCACTTAAAACCCTAGATAGCAAAAAATTTTAAATTTTATTATTTAGAATTTTCAACAATTTCTGTTAGATATATTCACAATTCAAAAAAAAAAAATTAAAACCCTGTATAATAAAAAAATTACTATAGATTTTACTAGTAATTTTGTTTACAATCTCTGCTCCTATTTAAATTTAATTAAAATTTAGAAAATAAAAATTAAAAAATTCAATACTTACCTTAAACCCTTCCTTCTTCTTGCAAAATTTCAACTTAGGGTTTAACTTCTTCTACCACTTCACAATTAGGGTTTTTTCAATGTAGTCATTTTAGATTTAATGGGTTTAAATATATAGGGTGTTTGGCATGTAAAGTAGGGGAATCGTGTATTGAATTAGATACAAACCCTGTCGGCCCTCTCCATTTTCTTTTAAAACTGTTATATGTTTCACGGTGTACCCTCTGTAATATAATGCACCAGTGCTCCTTGTGTAATACAATGCACCAGTATATTATAACATTGTCGATTTTGTCTAGTTTGTTCATCATTGTTCCCAGTGTAATATAATGCACCAGCGCGCCTCTTCCAAATAGCATCGTTAAATAATTGTGGTGTGTTTATTCTTACAAATCATGCCATCGTAATTTAAAATAATTTTCCATGATGGTATTGAACAGCTAAATGGTCGGTGCATTTGATGGTATAAACACACTGGTGTGTTGATTCAGATAAACGCATCGACTACCAAAGCTTTTTTTGGCTGAAAATTATTTGATTTATTTATAAATATAATTAATGTCTTATGTATTGAATAATACAGGTTGTATCTTGATTAAAAAAATGTTTTAGAAGGTATCAAGTAACAAAAAAATTGATCAACACAATGATAGTACATAAAAAAAATAGAGAATGCAATTTCTTTGTAAATTCTTTACAAAATTAATATATTTGAACTATATGTAAGTTTATTATTGGTTGGTATGTGTCATGCAAAGCCACAAAATGAAGGTCAATAGGATTATTTCTAATATAAGTGTAGAAGAGTGTAAAAGCCTAGAAGAAAATCTTGCAAAAGAATGAATCGGGTAAATGAAAAAATACTATTCAATATGATTTATTTATTTTTTAAAATTTCATTAAATATTTACTTAAGAATATTATATAGCATGTTTCAAACAATCCATTAATTCATATATGTTTGATGTTTCATATGTAATAACAATGAAAGAAAAGATCAATGTCATTTTAAGAAAAGAAAAATTATAGAACATGTAAATGATGATGAATTGGTCCTTAGCTCATCTGGAGTGGTGTTGGAGGTTAATGAACGGGTGAACAAGTTTTACAAAACTACGAGGGATCTAGTGGAACAAATGTATAGATGTACTCTCCACTTACAATACAAAAATCAATCCAATGATTCTAAGAACCAATTTATATCTAAACTGCAGGAAGCGTTTCTAGAGTAATGGTCAATGAGACATGTCAAACTTGCAATAGCAAAAACATACAACAACAAAAAAGAATCATTCAAAAGGTAATATTCCTAATTATATAAAATGGTTTTCTAGAATTATATGTATATATTACTATAAACCATTCATTTATTAATATCGATTTTGTTATATTTATTTTTCATATATAATTATAAAAATATTTTATTACCTTTTTCAAGAAGATTATGAAAATCCAAAATGATCAATGCACTGATATGTGAAACATGCCAATAGGAATGTCCAAAAAATCGTATAAGGAGATGGTCAAAGAAATGGACATAATAGCATCACAAGAGGAGCCATCTCAATAGCAACATGTTTCAAATGAATGTAATAATGATTGACTTTGTACATATAAAAATATAATTTAGCATTAAATATTATTTTTCAAGTATTTTCTTGTAGAAAAGAAAACAATATGGAACTCATACAACACACAAAACAAGACGACAAAGAAGAAAATGGTTTATTTCAAAGTTTGTGAGTAATTGTTAGTATTTCCTTATAACAACTCAAGATTTCATTTTTGTATATGTTAAGTTGTTTTACAAAAACCATCCTTGAATGTCTTCAAATAGGTGCTAATTTACAAAGAAGAGACATCAGAAGAATTGATTAATATTGGGTTAAATAAGGGTTGTCAGTATATGTTGGCATATCAAAAATTAATTGTGGAATTTGTAAGCATCCATGTTTTTTTCTTTTCCCGGTGGTTCACGGTTACCCTTGGTCATTGGGTAGCCGCTACATCCACAGTAATTCTGGGAAGATCGACCCCGAAGGGGGATCACATCCCCTCGGCCTATGTATTGACTTGACCCCAAGGGATTTTGGGTAGAATCAACCCTGTGACCTCTCGCATGGCGAGGCACTGATTTGACCGGCTGAGCTAACCCTTGGGGCTAGTATCCACGTTGTTTTACTTCTCTTAGTTTATAATTAATAGAACAAAAAATTCCTTTATATTAAACCTATTATTTATACTGGGGTTTAAAGCAGGTAGAAAACAAAGTATGGAACTACGCTAGTAGAAGACTTGTTGCAACAAGGCATGAGACTTGGTTTAGAAACCATGTGCACAATTTATGAGTCATTTTTTGCTATGGTACATTACTATTTGATTTACTTTGATGTATACTATTTATTTCCATTTTTATTATTCTCACCAATTTAGATACACTCATTACACTTTATTTTTATGTTTGTAGATGGAACAAGATCAAGAAGACGAAAATAATCAATGTAATAAATAAAAAGTTCCTCCAAATAACCCAAGTCATGGAAGTAGCTCGAGCATTGATAGTAGTTCCAACAAATAATGACGATCTATTTGGATATTAATGAAAACTGTTGTATTTTTTGAAATATTTTCTGTGAAAATCAGACATTTTATTTAATGTAATGGACATAGTGTCTCAATTGAAAGACAAGAGGTTATCAATAACAATACCATTTTTTATGAAAAAGGGCCTCTTATTTATATATAATAAAATAAATTTTAATTTATTCTATTGTGTTATCCAATGTTGATGTGAAATTTTACACCACTTAATTATATTTATAATGAAGATATATGAAATCTGATATATAACAAATTAATCAAACATCATATACAAATGCACTATCAAAGGTTTATTTATATGAATATTTTATAAGATATATTTCAATTTTTTATAAATAACAATTTTTAAAAATTACAATAATTACACTGTCACAGGTCGATGTTTCCAAAAAAGAGAAAATATCATACAAAAATCAGTGCGTCTATAACATAAAAATGCACTGGTGCATACATCCACCGTCATATTAAATTTGAGGCTTTGGGGAGGCTCTCCTCGACCAAGCTATCAAAAGGGAGTAAGGAGGGTATCTGGATCTAGTCTTCCCAAAGGAACATAATCAAATCAAGGACTAATAATGGAGGACGTTCTTTCAAAGAGATCCTCGAAGGAAAATATGGAGCATCAGCAATACTAGATTAGACGCACAATATACCTAGCCCATATATCATGGAACAATTGAATCAAATACTAGCAATGACTATAGATATATCATAAATAAATGATTTATGCACAACCTATGAATCTCAAGAAGTTATATGTAGATTCAACGGTTTCTTGCCAAAATGAGTGGAACTTTTCCACTGGATCTTCGCAACTCGGACGATAAATTATGAGATTCACCTCTTCTCCAAGATATTTTTCATAGTAAAGTTTGCATCATCAGAGGAACATGAATATATATTATGAGAGGACCTGTGGTTCTGGGGTTCTATGATATTTTTTTCACCCCATGGTTCCCAGATTTCGATGTCAATACTATGGTGGTATCAAGAATGTTGGTTTGGGTTAGATTTCACAATCTCCCCATAAATTTATGGCACCATAAATTTCTTGAAGACATTAGGAACCTCTTAGGGAGATACATAAAGACAAACACACAAACAATGGAAGAACGCATCTACAATTTTTCCAAAATTTGTGTGGAGGTGGATCTCAACAAAGGACTGTCAAATCATATTTTCTGATAGAACGGACATCTACAAAACTCATGTCCTGGTACTAAGAAAGCGACTATAATAAAGAATAAATCAGGGAAGAGACCCAAGGGATATAAATTTCCACAGCAGTTCTTTGAAGAAGAAGATCATGATGAAGAACTAGAGCCCCCTACCACTGAAGAAACCCAGAATCCTCAAGATAGTGTCGAAAAGGAAGGAAATAATCATGGTGTTTCAAGAATCCCAACACGCACATCACAGTAGGAGATCATCCATGAAGCAAAGGAACCAGGGGGCTTTAAACATCATCATGTATCTTAAAGTTTGAATTCAAATAAGGAAAATCCAAGAATGAAAGAAGGGTCCTATCTATCATTTGTCACAACCACTCCATCACAAGGAGAATGGCGAAAGGTACAAAAGAAGAAATGGAGAAAAGGCTAATTTTTTTCTCCATTTCGAAGAAGTTTTTTTGTCTATGTGAACACTATTTTCGACTGGCATGATTGAATGCATTGTAAGAACCTACAACATGTAATTTTGTTTTCATTAATAAAATACCGATTTTCCTGGGGAAAAAAATTCATCGGTGCATTATTTTATATAAAAGCACCATGACGACATATTTTTACGTGATTAGTTCCTTTTCGGAAAATTACAGCACCGAAGCATTTATTTCTTCAAGCATTGGTATTGTTTGAGATTAGTGCCATGGTGCATTGTAATTATTAATACACCAATGCTTTCATAGAACTAACACCTCATTCCTACAAAATATTATTTCCAACCTAGTGCATTATGAAAACCAATAACACTAGTTCTTTTATATAACTAACACACCGAGTGTTTGTATAAACAATATGTATCGGCACTGCAAGTTAAAAAAAAAAGCATCAGCTTAGCAATTATTTTTCTTGTGCCCCAATTTCATTCCTTACAAGAACACCCTAGGGATTTTTTTATCTATTAGCACAGGTGCAATATATATTATCCATAGGTGTTCTATGCATTCAATGCCTCTATGCTTTTAGTTATGTATGTTTCCTAGTGCTTTTATATATGTAGTGCATCGGTGCCACTTTTTCCATGAAGTTCACTACAAAAAACACATTCGCTAAAACCTTCGATTGCCCAAAAAATTTCAATTATGATTTCCATTAAAACCTTTTCTAAAACATCTGCTATCGCAAGCAGATGTTTCACCAGATTTTTTTTGACAAATTTTGTCAATTTTATAACACTAAAAACCTCTGTTATTTTTTTTTTCCCGGTGGTTCACGAACATCTGTGGTCAGGGGGTGCAGGCTACGTCCACATAAATTCTAAGGCTGATCTCTAGGATCAAACCCCTCGGCCATCACAGACCTGACCCCAAGGGCTTCGGGTAGAATCGACCCTGTGACCTCCCGTTTTGGCAAGGCACGACTTGACCAGTTGGGCTAACCCTTGGGGCTAAAAAAAAAAAAAAAAACCTTTGTTATAACCTCCACTAGAAGGCATTTTCCTTGTAGTGGGAAGAGATTGGAAACATCATTCAAATTTGAAATTATCCCTTTTGGGAGACATAAGGATATTGTTGATAATATTAAGAGAAATTGAGCTAAAAATGTGTTGGTTCAAGACTTGTTGAAGATTAAGGAAGAAAGGAAACATGTGATATTGAGGGTAGGAGAATTGTAGAAAGAAGTGAAGTTGTTGCAAAAAGAAAAGGAACAAATGTATAAGATTGTATAGAATGCACTGAGTTGTAGGGATTCTTATCCTTCCTACCTCTTGTATCTGTAGGAAAAAAATTCCTTTTTTATCTAATAGCAACGAAGGAACAATATTCATACATAGTAAGGGAAAACCAAGCCTTTCTGGAAACTTTCGAGAAGGCTAATTTTTCTACGCAACATATGATCTGTGAGTTGTATCTACATGATCATGATTTTTTAGGGGCAGTACCTTTAACATCACACCCTGTGCTGGAGATGTTCATCTAAGCTTTTTTACATCATTTATGCAAAATAAATTTAGTTGGATGACATCCCATGATACTCTAATAGTAGAATAAGGATTTCTAAAACCACTTATTCAGAATGAGTCAGGGCCTGCTCAGACTATTTATGTGGCTTATAATAGGACGTGGAAATATAAATCCACTAGAAATATGTTGATGGAATTTGGGAACAGAGTTCTGGAAGAGTATCATGGGGTTGATGCATAATGCATTAGAAGGATGTAATGGGAAGCCTACAAGGAGGAATTAAGGAACAAGGGCCCTTTTGTTTTCAAATTTTTTTACATGCACTTTCTAGGATATATCCATATGTATAACACTTCAAGAGAAGTGGGCCTAGTTGGTATGATCTTAGATTCGAATTTTGACTTATCTGGCTTCCTATCTACAAGTATGAGCATCCATATGAGGTAAATGATAAATTGTGAGAAATGGAGTTATTTTTTTCTTGAGGCTTCAAAGATCTTGGGGAAGACATAATATGGGCTTATGATCTTTCAAATATCCATTCATAGCATGTCAGAAACATGTTATAAATGTCTACATGAGGACATACAAATGTTTGATTTGGGAGGAGATGTCGGGATGTGGAATTGGCACCTTTTTACAACTCTTTTCCCTACCTTTTATTATTATTTTTACTCTCAAAGCCATACCTTATCACTCTGATAGTCATCATTAACTAACGTATAATTAATTTCTACATGTCTTTCTTATTATCTAGTTTTGCTTTCAATTTGACATAGAAGCTAACTACTATAGACAATTTTATTAATAAATTGAAAAAGGGTTGTTATAGTGTGTGTGGCCTGTTGAGGTGCTATTACAGGATTATATCTCTTAGTTTTGCCTCACAAATTATGGATAAAATACCTTGTTGACATTGTTGATACACGTTGAACTCATTTTGGACACATTTTTATCCTATGTTTAGTAATGAAGGCATTTGTTAGGAAAGCTAGCTCGACCATTGAAGGATATTGTTGAACACCTAAGCTTTGGGATTAGGAATCCAATGTAAATATTGTAAATAGAAAAATAAGAGAAATTGGAAGATTAAGAGACATTGGGAGATGAAACCCAACAGTCTCCCTCTCCTTGTATATAGTCATATTCTATCTTAATGCAAATGCAAAAACACATTTTGTGGAGCTACTCTTGGCTTGACATGGTATCGGAGCTAACCCCCATTTTTAGTATTTTCTTCCTTGTAACTCCTACGTACTACCACTATTCTCTGCCAATATTTTTTGTCAATTCTCTATCATTATCCTCTATCCCAATTGAGTGAATGTTGCCTATACTTTGAGGTTAATATATTTGTGTGTTGAAATGATTATGCATGAGCCTTGTTTTTTTTAAAAGAATGTATATTAACCAAGCTGAGATCAAGAAGGGTTGTATTCCTTTGTTGAAGAATGAGCTATCACTTTTTCTCAAGGAATTAAGTTAAACTTCATCAAACCTGCAAAATCAATGCATTTGAAGGAGCCTCACCTGTATTGTTGATTAATTAAACTTTGTTTTCCTTGTGTTTAATGGGATGGTGTCAAGACTGTTGTAGGAGGAATAGGACCTCGCAGAAGTTGAGTAGAGGCGACCATATTGGAAGTTGATTTGTTGTGCACGAATGGTGTTAGTTGTGTTGACTAGTGAGTGATTGTTGCATCTCAACTATGTATGTGAAGTTTATATCTAGCGTTGAATGCTACAATGAAGATCAATTGTTTGGATTGTTCCTTGAGTTCTTAATGTGCATGGATTGTGCTTTGGATCGTGCTTTGGACCTGGTAAAATAATATTGAATGGTGTTTTTAAGATCGAATGGTGTTGTTTGTTAATGGATTTTTAAAATGTCATAGATGGAATAATAAATTCACATTGATTTCCTTTTTTTTAAAAGCCATATGTTTAAATGAATTATATGGTACGAGTGACATTAAGTGCGTTGGGTGTTTTTAAAAATGTTTGGTATTAATGTGTGAACTTAAGCGTTTAGGAATTTCATGACATATATATATTTTATGGAGCGATAAGAGTATATGAGGTGGTATATTAATTTATTAAGGAGAGGTGACATGTTATATATGCCACATTAAATCATTATTGTGAATTGTTTTCTCCATCCATATAATAAAATAGAAAAAATCAAGAAATGTTGTAATTTTGAATCGAAAGCAGATAATATTTTTTAGACTGCATTCACTCATCTCCATAGTTAGTAGTTATCACTGGAAAACAAAACTACCATAAGTGGTCCAGGAAGATAAAGCACACTTTGATTTTCAATGAGTTGTGGAAAGGGGTTTGTGAAGGAGGAGAAAATACACCTGAAAATCCCATGTTAAATAAAGAGCTAGTCATTTTGGAAAACAAGAAAAATAAGGCCTATGCCTTGATTACTGACAGTAAATGAATAGGCAAGTCGACATATCTCTCCATTTTCAAATATCTTTGAATCCTTAAAGAAGTTGAAGGAATTGTTTGACTCACACTCTGAACTTGAAGTTGTTCAATTTATGATCAAGTTGTTCAATATTGAGTTGAAAAATGATGACCCTCTTTCCTTAACATCAGAAGAAAGATTGATTATGCATAACATAAAAGCCATTGGTGTTGAAATATATATTCCTCTTAGATCTTATGTCAAGGCACTATATCCCACTTGTTCACATTATCTTGAGTCATTGCAAGCAAGTGGAAAAATTAAGGAGATTAGATTTGACTCCCTTGAGAAGAAGTTTTCTAAAAGAGAGAAGGATTTTGGGAAGAAGAAAGTTGCCCAATCTTCTGAAGAAGTTTTTTGCCTTGTGCAGAAAGAAAAGAATCATCACAAGATTCTTCTAGAGGAAGAGGTGGTCGAAGAGGAAGAGGAATTAATAACTTTAGAGGCAGGGGACAGACATTTCCAAGAAGAAAGGTATGAACTTCATTGCATAAGATGCAATAGAGATGGACATGATGCTTCCACATGTAAGTTGCCTTGGGATATAATTTAGTAGGAAATAAATGAAGGAAAAGGTAAAATTCCTAACAAAGGGAAAGGAAACACATTTGATTCTACTCATTATTTGTGGCACATTGCAACATTGGAGTAACTGAATACTTATTCAATGCTTCACTTGCTTCATTCAAGAGCAACTTGATACATGCCTTTTAAGAGAGATTGGTTGCTTGATTAAGGAGCAACTTGACACATGCCTTTTAGGAGAGATTTATTTGAATAATTCATTGACATTGTTGATGGAGAAATAAACTTTTCACACAAGTCAAAAATCGAGCCAATAGTGCTTGGCACCATCTTACTCAAATTGCCTTCTCTTCCAGAATTTCTTCTACATGATGTTATATGCCTCCCAGAGTTGAGGAGAAACTTGTTGTCTTTGATACACATCTGCTACCGAGGACACTCAATTCATATATTTGATGAAAATTTTGAGGTCATAAAAGCATCAGATCATTCACTTTTTATGACTGGGTTAGAAGAAGAAAGAATTCTGAAGCTGCAAGGAACTTATACTCATGCACATAACTTTTCATACGGTTCTCACTATGATGAAAGTACATTTCCATCAAGTCTTTTATGGAATACTATATTTGGACACTTGAACTATGACAACCTTTGTTTGTTGAAGTACTAGTTTACCTACGATTCCTAGGAAACTTAAGCAATGTGATGCTTGTATCTTAGGAAAGCACAGCAAACAATATTTTCATGATTCGCATTCCATAGTACATAGAAAACTTGAACTCATTCATTATGATTTATGTGGCCCAATGCATGTTCCTTCGGCAAATGGTTATAAATATATGTGATAGTTATTGATGACTACACTAGAATGTGTTGGGTTTATTTATTGAAGAACAAATATGAATATTTGGAATCATCCAAGAACTTTCATGCATGGATTGAAAATGATGCACAATATAATATTGGATATATTCATACTGATAATGGAAAAGAATATACATAAAATGAATTTGAAAACTATATTTTCCAACTTGTGATCAAACATCAAATAATTGTGCCTTATAATCCCCAACAGAATGGAGTAGCTGAAAGAATGAACAAGAAAAAATTGAATATGGTACGTTCGATGATGTTTTTCAAGAATGTTAAGCTGATGTTTTGGGCTAATTCAGTTATATGTGTTGTACATATAAAGAATAGGTGTCCATCTAATGCTATAAAAAACAAGACTCCCTATGAAATGTGGTGTGGGAATATTCCTTTGGTGAGGCATCTTAGTGTTCTTTGTTCCACCTATTATGCCTTGATACCTAAGGAACAAAGAAACAAACTTTGTATAAGGAGTCACAAATGTATCTTCTTGGGGTACTCAAATAAATCCAAAGCATATTCTCTCTATGATGAAGTGAATAAGAAGTTTATAATATCTATAGATGTGATCTCCCTTGAATCTTCCAAGGTTGACAATGTTGTTGAGCGACAGCTTGATCGCTTGGATAGATTCAGACATGCAACTTCTTTTCAAGATTCTGATAATGAGATTCCACTTCTTCAACGGGGGGTCCCTATATTGGATCAACCTGTGGAATCCTCTTTTGAAGCACTCTCTCCCCCGCTTGAAGCTCCAGCCATTGATGATACTTTGAGTGATGTGATTGACATAATTGGGAGACTAAATCTTGATTCATCCCCAACTCAGAAAACTGAGTAATCTGGGCCATCTCAGAAAGGTCCTCTAAAATGACTGACAAAGACACTTGAATGTATTTGTTCTAATGAGGTTGGAAAGACATGAACAAGAATCTCAACCTGACAAAATGGAGGTGATTTAGACAATCCTGATTCACTGGTTGATATGGATGTTTCTTATGATTGTAAGTTGAATTTGTTTATAGATTTTGAACCAAATTCCTTCAAATAAGCCACTTCTCATGATGAATGGAAAGAAGCAATGCAGATAGAATATAATGCTTTGATAAAGAATGGCACTTGGAAGCTAGTTGATCCTCCATTGGGAACCAAACCAACTGGTTGCAAGTGGGTCTTTTAAAATAAGTATATAATAGCTGTCTCACTTGAAAAGCACAAAGTCAGGCTTATGGAAACAGGTTTTGCACAAAAGGAAAGGGTCAAATATGAGGATACGTTTCCCCCACAAAAAAATCGGCTACCATAAAGACACTTTTTGCCTTGGCAGTTGTTGATAAATCCATCAAATGGATGTAAAATCTAATTTTTGAATGGATATTTGCAAGAGAATGTTTTTAGGTCCTAGCCAGAAGGATTTGTTGTGAAGTTTCAGGAACACAAAGTATACAATATTGTAAAATCCTTGTATGACCTCAATCAAGCACCGCAAACCTAGTACGAGAAGTTAATTGAGCATCTTATGAAACTCAGTTTCAAACATTATAATCTTGATGATGAAACTTTGTTTGTCAAGAAAGTTGGGAAAACAATTATATATATTGTGGTGTATGTAGATGATCTTCTGATGATAGGGAATGGTGAGAGTTACATTGCATCCATAAAGAAAGAATAGAGGAAATGTTTTGAAATGACAAATTTGGGTTATGTTCATTACTATCTTGGTAGTGAAGTAACTCAACATCTGAAGTTTATATTCCTCTCTCAGAAGAACTACATTGGATATATTTTGAACAAGTTTGGCATGGCTGAGTGAAATCCTTTGACTAATCCAATGAAACAAAACTTAAACCTCACATCCATTGAAGGAAAAGAATTTTAGGTTCACTGATCTATTGCAAAAAGATTTCTAAAGTAATTGAATGGAACTCAATACTTTAGACTCAGGTATACACATGTGGATGACTTAAGCTTGATTGGATACTCTGATTCAAATTTCAATTAAGATAAAGAAACTAGAGTATCTACTTCAGGTTATGTTATCAGTCTTGGATTAGTATTTATCTCCTAGAGTTCATGCAAACAATAATTTCTAGCATATTCAACAACTAAGGAAAAATATGTGGCAACAACTGAAGCAACAAAGGAATTTGTGTGTCTGGGGAAAATTATGGAATATTTGTAGGAGAAACAAGTACATTCAACTCCTCTTTTCATTGATGACACTTCTACAATATAGTTGGCCAAGAAACCAAATTTCCATGACCTAACGAAGCATATCAATACAAAATACCATCTGATTTGACATCATGTTGAGCCCTAAACAAGCCACCTATGGCATTGTTCCACAAACGAACAAATTGTAGACATCTTCACCAAAGCGTTTGGAAGGGAAAAGTTTGAAATATTCATAATTATGCTTGGAATCACCAACATCCCTTCAAATTAAGGTGGGGAATATTGAACACCTAATCTTTGGAATTAGGAATCATATGTAAATATTGTAAATAGAATAATAAGAGAATTTGGAAGACGAAGAGGCATTGGGAGATGAAATCCAATAGTCTCCCTCTCCTTGTATATAGTCATATTATATCTTAATGAAAATGCAACAATTCAATTCATGGAGTTACTCCTAGCCTGACAGAGACATTTGTGGACAATGCAATTGGCCTAGTCGAAATATCTAGGATTGTTAACTGACAAATCATTGTAATATTAGACAAGTTCTTACATCTTGGTTTCAACTAGGATTATTTGTTAATAGACAACTATTATATATTCTTGATTTAGATCACATGAGAATCAAGAGATTCTCATGATGATATTGTCTTTCAAAAATAAGAATGTATTTTTTAGTTATAAAAGAATGCACTCTCTACCCATTAGCCACACATAGAATAGAACAGAGGAGGGAGTACCAACATTGTAATATTGTACTATAGCTTTTCATTAATGCAAATATCTACAATTTGTGGCCTCATACCTTTCTTTTGTGTGTTGTGTAATTTACCAGGCCCTGCTAGGAAGAAAGGCCCCTCCTTATTAGCAAGGATCATTGATTACGGAGGTACTATAGTAGTGTGTGTATTTCCTCTTAGTTATGATTCATGTCTAATTTATTGTAACTATTACAACCATGCTCATGCATTGAGTAGTTGCAAAATTCTAATCTATGTTATTGTGTAACTACATAGGTCCTAGATTGGTCCCTTCATTACTGTGGTGTTTATTTGATTTTTTTACATCTCTTTTATTTGTTTATTTTAGTAAATGAATGTTTTAGAAATTTCTTGAGTTTTGATGGTTTCCAAGAGTGTTTTTTCATTGAATTGGAGTGATTGTGTGATAGAGTGATTTTTATTCTGCAACGTGTGTCTTTCCTTTCTGAAAGTGTGAGCAAGAGTTGGAGTGTGACAAAAAGTGTGTTTTTATTGCCGAGAGTAGAATTATAATGATTGGTTTAAGGTTTTATGAGTGATAATTGCCACTTTTTCCTAGATATATTTTTTGTGTTAGCCTTGAAACAAAAATCCTACCCAAATTAACAATTAATATGAGAGTTGGATCAATTGTTTAGAATTAAAAGGGCAATTGATCTGCCCAAAAATTTCTACCAAAAAGAAATCCATTGTTTTGGACATATAATTTTAGAGAAAGGAATCGTTGTAGATCATGATAAGATAAAGTCCATCAAAGATTGTCCTACCCCAAGAAATGTCGTAGAAGTGGGATCATTCATGGGAATTGCTAGTTACTATTGAAGATTTATCAAGGATTCTCTCAAATTGGTCATCTAATTCATTCATTGCAAATAGAAGGGGTGAATTTTTTTTGGTTCAAGCAATGTGAAGAAATATTTCAGTAGTTGGAATAATTACTTACCAATGCAATTGTGTAATAATTATGGACCCAAGCAAAGAATTCTTAGTATGCATTGATGATTGCAAGGAAGGATTCGATAGAGTTCTCATTCGATGGGTATGCGATATGTTATGAGTCCAAGAAATTCAATGAGCATGATATGAATTACATGACTTGTGATTTAGAGTTGATAGATATTGTTCATGCACTCAAAATGTGGCAACATTATCTATTTGGGAGTATATTTATTTTGATGTTAGCTCATAATGCACTGAAGTATTTATTTGACTAGCCTTGATTGAATGTTAGGAAAGATAGGTGGCTAGAGCTAATCACTGAATTTGAATTCAAAATTAGGAACATCAAAGGCAAGGAAAACTATGTTCCAAACACTCTAAGTCAAAGTTTACAAGAGAATTGAATTGAAATAATTAGTTCCAATAAATATAGCTTCAAATTTATGACAAAAGATGCCTTACAATATGATGAACACTCTCATCAAATTAAGGAACTTATGCAACAAAGAAAATAGGGCTCGGGTCATGTGGGATATCAACTAACAAAGGATGAATTGTTGTTATATAATGGTAGATTGTATATGTTGAATTCCAAGGATTAAATAAGTTGATCATTGGTGAATTGCTTAAATAACCATATTTCAGACACCCAGGATATAAGAAAATGATAACAGCAAAAGGAAGCATTATTTTTGGCCTAGAATAAAGAGAGATATTTCTAAGTATATTACTAGATGCTTGGAAGCTCAACAAGTCAAGGTTGAACATAAGCATCCAGTATTTTTGTTGCAACCTATTCCAATTCCGGAGAGGAAATGGGAGACTACAACCATGGATTTTATCACCAAACTACCCAAGACAAGTAAACAACATGATTCTATTATGATTGTGGTGGAAAATTTTAGAAAATCATCTCATTTTATTCCAATGAAGTCCACTCACAAAGAAATTGATATTTTTGAGATATTTATGAAAGAAATCTTTAGGTTGCATGGCATGTCAAAGTTAATTGTGTCTAAAAGAGATGTTAAATTTACTTCAAGGTTTTGAAAATATTTGTTTAAAGGAATAGGGAGAAAGATAGCATTCAGTGCAGCTTATCATGCTTAAACAGATGAACAAATAGAAAGGATAAATCATATTTCAAGAGTCCTACTTTGTATGTATGTAACGAGTAGACCAAGTAAATGGTAGTACTATTTTCCGTTGGTAGAGTTTTCTTATAATAATATTTATCATGAATCATTGAATATGAGACCCTCTGAAGGAATTTATGGCCAAAAATGGCATACACCAATTAGTTTGGATCATCTAGTTACAAGAGATGGAGAAATGAGTTTTATTGATAAAACAAAAGTTGAAGGCAACCCAAGATCATTAGAAGAGTTATGCAGACAAGAACAGAGTTCACAAATAGTTAAAATTTTGAGATCGTGTGTATATCTAAATTAATCCAAAGAGAAGTTTCTTGAGAAGGGGAAATTGTGTCAAATTATCACCTCACTATTATGGACCATTTGATATTTTGGAAAGAGTCGGGCTAGTGGGTTACAATCTTGCCTTACCTACAAACATTAAATCTCATGATGTATTTCATGTAACTTTCCTTAAAAGGTATGTTTATGATTCTAATAATGTTATATATTAGGTTTTGGTCTAAGTGGGACTCGAAGGAGAGTTTAAACCAAAACCATAATACACACGAGGCAGGCAAGGGATACTACTTCAAAACCAAACCATTATACAGGTTAAAGTACATTGGAATCATAATGGAGTAGAAGAACCCACTTGGTAATTGGAGGATTCCATGAGAGTGGCATATTCTTGTTTTCTACATAATAATAGAACACATTCCTTAAAGGGGAAGGGGATTGAGACACCACTTTTATTTTCTGAATTTTGTGATTTAATTGAGAACTTATAATGTTGGGGTACCAACATTGATTTTATGTGTTCAAACTTTATGATGTGATGTGTTTATTTTTATTAATATGTGTGTGTGTGTGTGCTAGAGCTAAAGGAAGGGGAGTAGCCAACAAATTATGATACCTTGAGACTAAAAATTCCTTGAATTATTTTTTCCTTTTAATGAGATGGTTAATATTCCCATGAAGCTTCTAGAAAGAGGTTGGGAAGATGAAGGTTGAAGGTGTGATTATAAAAAAAAAGAGGGAGGATAAATCAAGAGATTCTTCTTCCTTTAAATTTTCATCATATTCTATTTTCTCTCTCATACATTATTTTCCCTCCCACTCAGAAATTGAATTGGAAAATTATTTGATGGCATAAACCAAAGAGGTGGAAACCTTATGACTAGTTAAGAGTTATGAGTGAAAATGTTTTGATCAAAAGTGAATGTGTTGTAGAACGTTTTCTTTGGAATATATGGATTTAAGGATTGGGAATGGTTTTTTTGTGTGTGGAAAATACAGAATTGAAGAGGGGATGCTTGAGGGATTGCAGAGGTCATTTAAGGACTCCCTTGTGTTGTGCAAACTTGCATGGTATTTTTGTGAATGTTTATGATCCTAGTCAAAGATGGAAAGGATGAACACCGATATTTTCTTATGTGTGAAGAAGAGTGACCTTCACTTTTCTATTAAATCTAGTCTAAAAATTTTGTGCCAAATCCTTGAGTTTACTTTTCTTTCAAGGCATCAAGAATCTGGCTCAAAGGTGGATGACTACAAGAAATATTATAGCACAATATTTCCTATGGTTGGGTGAAGAGTGACTTTCCATTCATCAATTTTGAATTCACTTTTTCTAAATAAAATGACTATGTATGTGCTTCGTAAATGAAATTGATTATTACAACAATATATGTATGAAATTGTAATAGTTGGAATTGTTAATTCCTAACAAGTTTTTTTTCATAAGATCTTCTTATGAAAAATATCTACCAGCCGAGGACAAACTTGGTTAAACAATGGTTTCCAAACTATCTATGTTTATTACCATTGAATCCCCATGGTATTCAAGAAACTAGCATGTAATTTCCTCATTTTAATATTTAGTTGGGGTGTTGGCATGTTGTTTTCCCATTGATGCCACTTGATGTACGCCATGTATTCATGAGTCTTTATGTATTGTATTGATTCTGATATATGTATTTTGAAGGTTTTCATGATATCGTAGAGATTTGTATAATAACAAAAAGTATGTAGGGGGTTTTCATGATGTATAAAGCTCAATCCTAAATCTGAGCTACAAGATTGATAGATTCCCTATAAGTATGAGTTGATGCCTTGTACTGGTTCATATTGAGTCGTATACATGTTCTCACGATGTCAAGTTGTGAGTGGAAGGTTGTCGCATTGGCCCAATCATCCTCCTAAAGTTGAGTCGCAAGTTTAATGTAAAGTTGATATGTTTTGATGTATGCTCTGCCATAGTCGTTGGGAGACTATGTTGATAGAGCCATTGTAGGCTCTCAGCCACTAACATTCAAGCATGAAGGATGTGGATATAGTCATGGATATCTAGTTATGTCCCTATGGCTATGGACTAAAAGAGAATATATCTCGATTACCCACGCACATAAGATGTTTTTAACTATTTTCTGATGGTCTTGTTTATAATTTTCTAAGTGAAGGTCGTGAAAGGTCAGGGAACTTCTAGAAAGTGATTAAAATTGAAAATATCTCTCATTAAGTGGAATGAGTTGTAAGATCAAGTCAAGAAGATTGATTAGGAAAAATATATGGTTCGAAAATAATTTCTTAGTGCTCCATCATCTAAGGTAATTATTGATTTAACCAATTCGGGAAATTACAAATATGAGAAGGCAATGAGTCTATTTGGTTGGTTCTCTTTCTATGTTAGAGTGTGTGTGTGCATGAGGAAAAATTGTTGAAAAATCAATGGATGTAGCAATATATTT
This sequence comes from Pinus taeda, assembly GCA_000404065.3. Taxonomy (NCBI): domain Eukaryota; kingdom Viridiplantae; phylum Streptophyta; class Pinopsida; order Pinales; family Pinaceae; genus Pinus; species Pinus taeda. The sequence continues at coordinate 204,420 of APFE030983682.1, forward strand.
AGAACTTAGAAATATACATAGTTCAATTATCATTCATGAATTCTGAGTTGTGTGCAGGAATTGAAGACAAGTTTTGAAGTGAGTGTATGGAGAATTTTTCTCTCACCAGGTGAGAGGAATTGTGACTATTGAAATGATCTTCCTTGATGTTATGATTTGTGTTTTGCAGGAGTGATTCAGTTTATATTTTAATTATAGTGTTGGAAATATTGAGAGGTGGGGTGAATCAATATTTTTTAGCAATTAGTATTTAATTACTTTTTTTCAGAGCATTAGTTAATCTTCAACAATATTATAATTATTCAATAAAATAGTAAATAATGATGTAGAAAGATAGAGACAATAGGCACAATATTGTTAGGTGGAAAACCCCCTCTAAGTAAAAATCCACCAAAATCTTTTCTAATAAGTTATTTAATATTCATCCCTAACTAGAAACAAAGCTACAACTTCCTAGAAATCTAGAAAACCATTCTTCTTCAGCTCCCACTAAAAGGACACCCCAACGCCCTGGTTTTATCAACAGTCAGTTGAAAAGATGCCCCAACACCCTAGTGAGCCAAAAATCACCCTAACACAACCATACCACCCTGAATTATTTACAGGCCTCAACCTGTAGGTGACTTCGTTCACCAACCTAGCACCACCCTACCACCCTATAAAGACAAAATAGAATAAAATATGTGGATTCTCATACCAGTGACAATGATCCATGTTACAATGGTTTTCAATAAATGATAACAAAAATACTAGGATGATACCCTTATATCAATAGAAAATGATAATAAGAATAAATATCCCCAACAATTTATTTTACAACTCTTAGGCACCTTGACTCTTTAAAAAATATGGGCTCCCACACTAGGGATAATGGCCTAGTTATAATGATTTGACTCTTGACCTTGATAATACTTCTTAATACATGGAATAAATGTTGATGATGTGACAAGCATAGATACTATGTCTTCAATAAATGTCCTTGTTGCAATGTTTCCATCATTATATGATGATTTGATACTGTTGGATACCTATACCAATAGGTTTCATATTTCATGATTGGCAAATGTAAGTGCCAAATATGCTCCATTTTTGCTGCCACAAAGGTTCCATATTTGCAAAAGAAAGAAAGGGTGTATCTAGGCCTGCATGTTCACAAAAGTTATGGATGATTCAAAAGCCTAATCTGGATCATGCCATGTTTTCAATTTATGTTGTAGAATAGAGAATGAAATCTGTCCAAACTGTTTAATCTTGGCAGATCAGTAGCTAGGTAGAGAAACTAAGGTTCCCAACTGCTTAATCTGGGACCTTGGAAGGAATAAGGGTCGTATTAGATAGGAA